>OVAN01005489.1:12497-23397 GCA_900406275.1 Anastatica hierochuntica | reverse complement strand
CCGTTTCAAATTTGTTTAAAATATCTCGATCCGAACCCAAAATACCCGAAAGTATTCGTTTCTGATCCGTTTTGGATCCGTTTCAAATCCTTTTTTTTTTTTTTCAGTTTTTGGAACCGTTACATATTTATTTACAATTTTTGAAGTTTCGGATCCGTTTCAGATTTGTTTAAAATATCCCGATCCGAACCCAAAATACCCGAAAATATTCGTTTCTGGTCCGTTTTGGATCCGTTTCAGATCCGTTTTTTTCGTTTTTCAGTTTTTGGAATCGTTACATATTCATTTACGATTTTTGAAGTTTTTCGATCCGTTTCAAATCTGTTTAAAATTAAATATATTTTTTTTCCTAAGGACTCCAAATGGTGGAGCTCACCATTGGAGTTGCTCTCATTGAGGGATTAAAAGAAAAGTTCACACACTTTTCAAAAAAAAAATTATAATATTGTAGTTTTGGTGAAACCGGCTCGCATGAGTTCTTCCGAGTGATACCGTTTCAGCGACTGTTTGCGGGCTCCACTGACACACGGCGGCCCGCGATTGGTCAATTATATATATATATTATTTTTTTTTAAATGAACGGAAAAAAAATCAAGTTTTGGGAATCGAGTTTCTAAAGTCCGCTGATGGAGATGCTCTTAAGTAGCTTTCAATGAAAGCTTGCACCTTTGATAGATTTCTTTAGAAGCTTTCTACTTTTGTACATTATTTTATTTTGGGATATGCAAAATCGATTTTATTTATACATTACATTCCATCAAGTTAATATTCTCCAATGAAAAGAAGATTTTGGAAAACTACAAGTTGCATTAAAAAAAGGGTTTGGCCCATATCTAAATGACCCCAATATATCACCATATAAATTTCACAGAAGGCCCATATATAAATGAGCTCCAAACTCAAGTTTTATTGACATATTAACCCGAACCGAAAATCGAACCGAAAAATTGGAATAAAACAAACCGAAACTGATATTCAAATGGTTTCAATTTTTTTTAAAAAAAATCAGAACCGAAATACTTTGGTTAACCGAGAAGAATCGAAAGTATCTAATAATATCAAAAATATACGAAAATATATCCTAAAATCCTCCTCCAAAATAATTAAAAAGTATCTTCAAACAAATACCTGAATGATTATTTAACCCAATCATAACCATCTGAAACCCGAACCGCAATGAAGTATTTTAAAAACCAAAATGATTGTAATCTTCCAAAACGGAAGAATTGAATATTAAAAAAAATCTAACATCACTATACCCAAATTTTGTCCATTGTGCATATATTTTAAAAAGACTTAATTAGCACATTTAAATTACCAAAAAAAATACTATAATAGTAACCAAACCAACTACACTCTAATTTGAGAAAAAAATTAAAAATTTAAAACAAACCAAACCGAGGTACTTTAGATAACCGAAAAACTAAAAGTATCTATTAATATTCAAAAATATATGAAAATGTACCCTAAAGCTCCCTCTAAAATAAAAAATATCTTCAAACAAATATTCGAATGATTACTTAACTCAATAGGAACCGAATCCAAAATCCAAAATGATTCTCATTTTTCAAAACCGAAGAAATGAAAATAAAGAAACAATCGAACACAAGAAGGAACGTCTAAATATCACTATACCTTGTGGAAGCATCTTGACCTACAGGTCCAAGGTTTAAAATTTTTTGCACCATGTTTGAGGATCGAATCACAAAGAATGTTATTTCTTGCAGATTTTCAAGTGTAAGTTTCAGGAGATTTCAGAATGTTACATGCAGAGTCGTTCGTTGTGGTTTCGTGTGTTGCAGAGAGAGCTTGTCTATTAATAATGTCGTACATACAGAACTGTTCATCATAAATCCAAGTATTACGAGGAGGATTACATCGTAGTGAACAATGTCTGATTGCACATCAATTGTAACAAAATTAAAATCAAAATATAAATGATGTTATTTTAGTTGGATTAATGTTAAAAAAATATCACTATACCCAAAACTTTCCGTTGTGCCTACATTTAAAAGAGACTTAATCGCCATTCGCCACGTTTAAATTACCAAAAAATTTACTATAATAGTAACCAAACCAACTACACTCCAATTGGCGTATAAACCTTTACACGAAAACGGATATTCGTTGGCTAGACTTCGTGTCGTTTTGTGGATTTGGTCAATGTTAAAACATTTAATTAAAGAAAAAAAAATTAGCCAAACTATAAATAAAAAAGGGCAATTCTCAAATATACTCATTTTCTGGAGACACTTAGCATGTGGCTTAGGGTTTCTCACGTGTAGCATTTTTAAAATGTTAGAATGACCATTTTATCTCTGACCATTTTTAAAATGTGGCTTAGGGTTCTCATTTTCCCTAAACACTAAACCCTAAACACTAAACTCTAAACCCTAAACCCAAAATTAGACAGGAGTATTTTCGGTATACCGTGTGTTAAATATGTTAGGGTTAGAAATTTTGGACTTGTATGCTACATGTGACCAAAAAACACAAAAATATGTTATCTAAGGAAATTTCTCATAAAAATATCTATTTTCTTTTTTAAAAAGTAATAAAATGGATAAACATTGACCCAAAAAAAAAAACAAAAAAATAAAAAAAGGTCCCTACAAAACGCGAAACGACACGCAGTCTAGTCAGCACTTACCTTAAAACGAACCAATCCTTATCGTCTCACACATTCACTCTAAACCAGCGTCGGCCCACCGCATCTTCAAACTACCTTTTTTTAAAAACCGTCCAGATCCATTTCTTCCTCCTCACTCGTATCAATGGCTTCTTCTTCTTCTTCTTCTTTGAATCTCTTTGTCTTCTTCTTCCTCTCTACTCTCTTCATCTCCATCTCCGGCGTCGTTTTCCCCGTCGTTCGAGACTTACCTACCGGTCAATACGTCGCACAGATTCGCCTTGGAGACTCGTCGTCGGAGCCGATTAAGCTCGTTGTTGATCTCGGTGGTTCGCTTCTTTGGTACGATTGTTCCTCCGGAGACGTTTCATCGTCTCGGAGTTTCATCTCCGGTAGCTCTAGCGGTTGCTTAAAGGCTAGGGTAGGCAATGAACGGATCTCGCGAAACGCCGATTGCGATTTGCTCGTGAGCAATGTCGTCGCCGATGGGGTTACGGCGAGAGGAGAGCTTGCGAAAGACGTTTTGTTATTTGGATCTGATGTTTCCGTTGATCTCCTCTTCGCTTGTGCTCCTCCGTCGTTGTTACGTGGGCTAGCGATTGGAGCTCAAGGTGTAATGGGATTAGGAAGGGCTCAGATCTCTCTCCCTTCACAACTCGCCGCCGAAACCAACGAACGCCGTCGTTTTACGGTTTACCTCTCGCCGTCGAACGGCGTCGTGTCGACGAGTTCGGTGGAGGAGGTTGTGGGAGTAGCCACGTCTAGATCGTTGGTCTACACGCCTTTGTTAACCGGATCTAGTGGCGATTACGTAATTAATGTGAAATCAATCAGAGTCAACGGGCGAAAGCTCACCGTGGATGGTCCGTTGGCGACGGAGCTAAGCACGGTGGTTCCTTACACGGTGCTGGAGAGTGAGATCTACGAGGTGTTGACGGAAGCTTACACCAAAGCTGCGAAGGAAGCTAACGCGATTTTGGTAGCTCCCGTCGCGCCGTTCGGGGTATGTTTTGCGACGACGGAGGTGGATTTTCCGACGGTGGATATGGCGTTGCAGAGCGAGATGGTGAGGTGGAGGATTCAAGGGAGGAATCTAATGGTGGATGTGGGTGGTCGAGTTCGATGCTTAGGGATGGTTAATGGCGGGTCGAATCGGGTCAACCCGATTATAATGGGTGGGTTGCAATTAGAAGGATTTGTTTTGGATTTTGATTTGGGTAATTCGGTGATTGGCTTTGGGCAAAGAACAACATCCTCTGATTATGATTCTTTGTAGTTTTAGTTAATCGATGTATAATTATAGTAACTCGTAGATATATTCTCAATTTTGCTGGTTACTTTGTTTGTGTGATGACATCAAAGAATAACTAATTTCTTTCTTTTGGCAACTAAGCATTGACACTAATAGATTCAAAGTTTTGGGCATAAGAACACCTCCGACGCTAAAAAAATAGGAGTCCTTAGCGTGAGTTTCGAACAAAAAAATTATTTAAAAAATAGGTAGGTCCCACGTTAAGTTAAGAAACATATCCTTCCGTCTGTTTATGTGGACTCCACTGACAAGTGGCGGTACGCGATTGGTTGGCAATTTTGTTTTTTTTTCAATCTGGAAAAAAAAAAATTTAAAAATCAGAAGTAAGGATCCCATGAGAGTATCACGATTGTAGATGTTCTAATAATATTGCCTCTTATTTATTTGATGTTTTAGCTAAAACACACGGATTAAGAATCCATTAACTTTTATTCAGTTTTAGCTAAAACACACGGATTATATTAACTACAACTAATTCAATCAATATAATAATCAAAAAGGCCAAATAACATTAAATTTTCCATTAAAATGTGATAACATCACTTATTTTGTAACAAAAAAATCATAAAACATCAAATAAATCAAAAGGGGAGTATCAACCTTATCCAAGTTTTACAACTAGTGTTTTTAAATTTATATCACAAAAAGAAAAAATTTTAAGTCATTGTCTTTTCATTTTGTTTGCTTATAGTATAAAAATCAAAAGTCATTGTCTTTTTATTTTGTTTGCTAATAGAAAAAATCGTTACTCCACTTATATCAAGTTGCAATTAAAAGATATGGTTATAGATATTCAAAATTACAATTATGCTTTGTAATACACTTAATGAGACTTTAAAACAAATAACATTTCTCCATATAATAACGCGAACTAAAAGTTATGTTGTCTCCAAAATGCTTTCCGATCAATAGTATAGATTAGCTAGCTAGCGTGTGACAATCATAAAACAAAATAAATTCAGACAGTGTGGAGAGTTCTTTGGCCAAAAGTGAAGGAAACAAAAAACAAAACGTAAAGATAAGAGAATTAAGACGGATGAAACAAGATGCAGAGGCAAAGGAGCCAGCAAGGAAGATGAACCATTCCTATGTATACATACGTCGCACTCTTCCACGCCCACAGCGACTCTAACCACATCCAAAACTCTCCTCCGAGGCTCGACCCTACGAGCCCTTCTCCTATCAAACCCTTAGATATAGAGAAGAATGTGACAGGGAACCCAACGGTCACCAACACCACGCTGCAAAGCGCACCCAACAGGCACTTAAGGCGTCTTGATCTCAAATCGAGTTTTATAGGACGAACTAATAGGCACATTGGGACAAGTAGCAACGCGCCAATCTCTGCGGTGGCGAAATTGATTATAGACATGAGGCATAGACCGATGAAGGCAGCCGAGATGGTCACTGATTTCAAGAGAGCCCAGTTGGTTAAATGGAGACGAGAGGAGAATGGAGAGCAACCCGGGATTGTCGCAAAGGTTATAAGGAGAAGTGAAGAAGATGTAGTAGCCCACATGATGGAGCGGTTTGTTGGAGAATGTTGGCCGGGTATTTGAGAGATGAAATAAGGTAGCAGCGTAATGATGAAACCTAACGAGTGCAATGCAAAGACCTGTTTGGCTGCGTCTAGCCATTTCCATGACTTGAGGTCTTTGGTTGGTGGGTTATGAGTGCCTTTGGAAAGAGCGTTACAGCCATCAATGTACAAAGAGGCTGCAACCATCGGAAGAGGGGCTACAAGGAGAGCAAAAGCGATCATGTAGACTCCTACAGAGATAAATTTGCTTGGGGAAGTTAATAGGTAAAGGAAAAACGATTGATGGAACTTCTCGAGGAGGTTGTTCACTGATCTTATAGTTCCCTCCAGCAGCCTGCATTTTTACAGAAACTACAGAGTTATCATCGAACACTCATACAGAAGTTAGGAGTAGAACTCATTACCATTTTTAATCCTGCTTTAGCATGCATGATATTTTGGCCTTAAACTAGCAGAAGTAGGAGATAAATTATAAAAAAAAAGTGGGAAATAAGGAAAATATAAAGACAAAAACTCACTGGGCACTTCGTAGAAAGAAATCGTATTGTCTTGCTTTACTGTCAGGAGGAAATCGAGGTGAAACTTTCAAAGTTACGGCATCAACTTGATAATCGCGGAAAGCTCCATGAGGACCAGTTGGGATACCAAGGGCCTGATGAGAATGAATAAATGAACAAGGAAAAGATATTTGTCAACTTTCAAAGATTTATCCTTATTACAACAGTGTTTCGTTGTGACTGCAACCACAAGAATTTTAATTAAGGACAGATCACGTTAAGATACTTTTACCTGGGCATAGAGTGAACTTGCAAGGGTCGCACTGCCTTCAAGATAGTCCGAAGATGGGATACCGAAATTCCAGTCGGCATTTAACGTATGAGCAACTTTTCCAACAGCTTCAAATATTTCCCCAACAACCTTTAGCCAACTAGAGGAAAGTAAAGATACAACCTTCTCCACCTTAACATAAAAACCTTGCCTGTGCATAGCTAAGTAATTTACAACATTGATTAGGTCAAGATTTGGCATCTGCCCATTAGATGCCTCTGCGTAGATACTTAGTGTGTCCTCGAACCTTTCACTTCGACCATCAACCTTCAAAACCAAAGCAGCAGCCATTGTTCCAGCCCGTCTGAAGCTGTCAGATGTATTAAGCTCGTTACACTTCAGCAAATCTGAGTTTTTAAAAGAAGGTGTGTGGTATTCGCTCAACCACGCAGCAACAGGTCTATAGTCCCCATAACGAGAATCAGCAACAAGCCATATTATGTCTTTGGAAAGCCAGGTAACTCTAGCAAGTAAAGAAAATAGAGAACTAGCAATGCCTAAAGACAAAGCCTCATAATCTCCACCATTTATAGAATCATAGGGAGTAACCAGCACGATAGACTCTTTCCCGTCACCACGTGGGGCTCTTATAATCCCAGCAGCGTTGACCCCGTAAGAATCACAGCTGACATTTCCCGTCAATGTATACGAATCAGGGCCCGAGAAGAAGTGCAGGGGGTGAAACTGATTCCCTTCAGGATGAAACTTTTGATAATAAACTTCCGCACCCATCTCTGACATGTATTTTCCAATGAGCTTCTGGACTTCACTAGAAGCAAAACCCACAAAAATGGAGAATCATTAAGTTAACTGAGCACACGCAGAAGCACGAGAAATGACAGCTGGTACATCTGGAAAATAAAAAGATGAAACGTGGACTATGTACAGTTGGGACTTCATTACTAGAAGAAAGACATAAATCGAACAATAAAACAATCACGTTTTCGATTGCTTTTCCCAATCTCAATTTCATGAGAAAACTTTGGATAGAGTTATAAAGGAGAAAAGACATACACACCCTGGCCTTCATGATTCAACCTGAAATTCTTTATGTCATTCACCAGTTTGCTTCCACCGGAAACATCCTGATGAGAAAGCATAGACCGCGCAGAGCCTGAAGAATAGAGTGAAAAAGAAAACGAATATGTAAGCCCCACAAACAACAAAACTATCGAAAATGGCAAGCCATAAACTAACATGATTCAACAGTGTTGAACCCTTCATATAGAACAGAACAGTGAGGAATCAAACCATAGTATCATGATTATCATCATCAGATTTTTAACTTAGTATCATTTATCATCTACACTCATAAGCAACACCAAAGCGAAAGATAATGAGATACTCAAACCCTAGAAACAGTAACATTCATCATTTTCATTACATCAGCTACGAGAATTGAATTCGAAAAACAAAACCTGGCATGAGAGCATTCTCGGAGATGTAAGTGTTCTTCGCTAATAGAGGTAAAAGCAGCAGCGCCACAACACCAGCGACAGAGAAAAGCACACTAGAAGAAGAACCATGATCAGAGATCATCAATGAACAAAACATTGAAATACTATAAGAGAAACGATGGTGAAAATTTCTCACCTGAACACGGGACTGTGCGCGACGAGGAAGATTCCGAGCTGAACAATCGGTCTCCGTGTGATTTTAGGAGATCCATCGTCGGTCTTCACCTTCTCCTCCTTATCCCGATTCTCTGCCGCCATGATTAACAGATCTCCGATATCAGTTTCGGGAGATTTGAGTCAACTTTGGAACTGTGTGTGGGGCGAAGGTTGGGGATGAACCAGAATCGCATGGCTTGGGTATCGTAGACGGTGGGTCGGGTCGGGTCGGGTCGGGTCGGGTCGGGTCAGGTCATGATAGGTGGGTTAAAGTCAAGAAGGCTTTTGTATTGAATATTATTTTTATTTGGGTAATTCACTAACGGGCTCGGAGTTGCCTTATATAATTGGTTTTGTTGCATTGTCCATAATTCATATATTTATGTAACTTGACTATTTGTATTAGGGGTGGAGAAAAAAAAAACTTGAATCCGAAAATCTGAATCAAACCCGACACAAATAATCAATGAATTTTTTTCACGATATTCCGGATATAAGGCATTATCCGAACCAAATCCGAAATCGAACGGATACTCATAAAAAACTCGAAAACCGAAAAGTTTGATAATCCTGAATCTGAATATGAAATATCTAAAGAATCAAATAATTCCTAACATGAATCCAAAACCCGAAAAAACATGAAAAGCCGGAAAATCTGAAAAAGTCTGAAAATATCTGAACACGAAAAATTCAAAAATAGTCGAACCTGAAATAGTTTTAAATATACTCGGGTTCTCTTTAAGTTATTAAAATCGACCCGAACCCGAATATATTCGAATTGAATCCGAACAGAATTTGACAGATACTCGAACGGATTTAAACTTTATGCACCCGAAAACCCGAATTCAAATGGATCCGATCCAAGTCCGATCCATAAATGTATCATAAAGAAATTTGGATAAAATGAAATGTTTTGACACTCCAAGAGAAAGGAAATTTTTAGTAAAGTTAAAATACTTAAAATTATAGTAAACAAAAAAAAGAATCAAAATGAAATAGACAAAATCGAAATATTCCTTAGGAAAATAAAAAAATGTAGCATATGATAAAGAATCCACTATTATTTAAGTATCCAAACTCTACTTTTTTGCTCTCAATTTCTTTTTAAATAGGATAGGTATTTGGGAAATTTGGTTCTATATTCATGAAAACTTGATTATTTAAGTTTTTAACTAACACTTATAAAACCAATTCTCTCTCTCTTCAAGTGAAATTACAAATCTCTCTCTCTCTCTCTCTCTCTCTCTCAGTTATACAATTTTTAAGAAATTTAGCATAATTTGAATTTTTCAAATCGGATATATATTTTAAATGTTAGTAGTCAAGATGTTATAAGTCATGGATTTTAATTTTTCTTTTATATTAATACTTTTTTCCAGTATATGTCCACAATTTTTGCTTCTTATCCAATACTTCATTCNTCAACGTTCAGAGTGTATGGTATAAGGTTTGGGTTTAGCGTTTAGGGTTTAGGGTTTAGATTTTATGACCAAAGATTTGTATTTAGAGTTTCAAGTTTAGCATTTAGAGTTTAAAGTTTACGGTTTGTTGTTATTAGAATTCAATATTCTAGTAAATAGTATGTATATAAACATAGAATTTCTACAAAAACAGAATGTCTATATTTTGTTTTATATTATATGTCATATTGTCTTCATACTTTGTATGTTATCATTTGTAGAATGTGTAATTATGTGATAAATCGCATGTTCCAAAATAAAACAGTGAAACTCAATCAAATTGTTCCCCCTTGATGTATGGTAATTTGTGAAACTAATAGACGCACGAAAATAAACAATCTAATTAAATAGATTGTCTATCGCCGTACTGTTTATGCTATTTAATTTATTAATTCTACTAATTAATTCACACCAATATAATTATTTTATCGGATTATATGTTCTATTATTTCATTGGATTATAAATTCAACTCTTGCATTTAAAAAAACATAGCCACTCGCCCATGATGGAGAGAGTGGAAAAAATTGACAAAAAAACATTGATACTTAAATAATGAAAAGATTATGTTATATATTTAATTAATTTTTTTTTTTTGTATATTTAGCTAATTTACACTATATTATATGTCATATTGTCTTCATAATTTGTATGTTATCATTTGTAGAATGTGTATTTATGTGATAAACCGCAAACATTTAATTCGATCCACTATTATAAGTTGCGTTTTCATATATATTTTTTTACCTGTGAATTACATACTCTCCGTAGTAGAACGTCTAAAAAAATAGAATGTCTATAAAAGTAGTAGTACTATTTTTACGAAAGATGGTGTTCAAATATTATTTTCAAAATATGCATCCGTTTCGAAAAATTCAAAATATGATTTACTCGGAAAAAAATCTATATTTTTGTGTATTCAAAATTTTCATTTCATATTGTTGTAAAGAAACAAAAATCAAAAAAATAGTAGGAGGGGTAAAGTGAAGAGAGATTTTAAAAAAAAAAAAGCTCCACGTGCCATAAAGGAGAAAGTGGGAAAAAGTGATAAAATAAACATTGATAATTTATTAATCAAATAGTTAGGTTATATACTTAATTAATTTATAGTTTTTGTATATTTTACCAATTAACCTTAGGTATTTTTGTAAAACACCCTCATAATTATATTTGTAATTTTTTTGTCCTTCCAAAATAATTAATTACTTTTTTTCGTTTAGTCATTTCGCAAATTAGTCCATATTTCGTTAGCTCGAGTTTTGTTGATTTGAGGACCTAGTTTAGTTCGTTGACGTCTTTTAAGCCGGTTGCCTTATAGTATACGAATTTCAGACCTAATGACATTTGGATAACTATACAGAAAATTATATATATATATATATATATAGTATAAATTTGATTTTTTAATTTCTGTATAGCTATAGTATAATTTCGTTAGCTATATATATATATATATATAGTATAAATTTATATATAGTATAAATTTGATTTTTAATCAAAAAATTATATATATATATATA
>OVAN01005489.1:0-12454 GCA_900406275.1 Anastatica hierochuntica | reverse complement strand
TTACTCAATAAATCAATCATACTTTATATAAAATTTATTATATTTAAATAATTATTAAGATATTGTATATTTTGATTAACTAAAAAAACCATACGAAGTTATGAACTAATAAAGTGACGTATTTTCTACTTTTGGATAGCTATACAGAAAATAAATTTACTAAATAATGAATTGACATTTGTAGTCATGAATAAAATAAATTAAAATTAAATATTATAGTTTTTGGTGGGGTCAAATGTCAACATCTGTAAAATATTCAATCTTATGCAATATATGCTAAATGGATTAATATAGTATTTAGGATTATATTTTTTGCGGGGTCGAATTTTAAAATTTGTAAAATATTTATATCTTATACAGGATATGCCAAATAGAATGTGCACTACTTTATTTTAAAATTCATATAATAATTTGTATTGTCTAAATAAAAATCACATGATTAAAATTTTAAATCGAAAATTTTAAGATATCATTTTTTTAAACATCTAATTATATTGAAATAAACCAAAACCGAAGAGATTTTAAGTTTAAACATCAAAAGAAAAGAAAACAAACCACACAAGCTCAATTTGGTGCAATATCATATCAGTTGAAAATTTTGAAAGTCGAAAAATTTTTACATATCAAATCTAAAATTTACAAAATTTTAATACCCTTATATTATGCGGGCCAATTGACTAGTTGATAATTATATTATAAGACAGACTATATCCTCAAGTCAAGTCTTTTTTATATACTAATGTGTTACCTGGGCTTTGGTTTAAGATAACTTGAGTTATTTTTTAAACTAGGTAGTTGGCCCGCATAAATGCAGGCTTTAAAATTTTGTAAACATTTTTGTATGTGATAATTTCATAAAATTTATTAAGTATGATAAATATAAATATTTATATGATATTTTAAAATTTTTGACTTTTAAAATTTTAAATAATGTTATTTTTTATTTAGTCAATATACTTTATAATGTATATTTAAAATAAGGTAGTGCATGCTCCATTTGGCATGTCTAACATAAGATTGAAATATTACGAACTTTAATATTCGACCCCGCTAAATATGTAATCTTAAATATTAAATTATTTCATTTGATATATTTTGCATAAGATTGAAATGTTTTTCGATTTTTGACATTCGACCTCGTTAAAAACTATAATACTAAATTCTTAATTTCTCTATTAATATTCTTAATACTAAAATATTTTAAAATGTATTTAAATAAACCTAGATTTTATAAAAAAATCATGATTGATTTCAGTAATGTTAATATATCTTTTTAATTTACTATATTTCAAAATAAGCTTATCTTATATAATATTTAAATAGAATAAATCAAATTATTAAGGATAACCATGACTTTTTAAAATAAATAAATCTATATAATTTATTCTTTAATAATTTTGTTTTTATTTAGTATTTTTGTTTTTATTTTTAAATAAATAATTTTAATATATTATTAATTAACTAATTCATTAAGGATAACATAGTAATCAACCAAGCAGACTTTTAATCTGGTGCAAACTGACTTCGTACTTAATATATAAGATAATACTATATAAGATTTCCTATCAAACACATTTTTCTGAGTAATTTTAACATGTGTGTGGCAAATAATGTACAACCACAAACAAATTTAAATAAATATATTTATATATATATATAGCATATCCAAATTTTTCCGTGTTACATTTTCTCTTTTCCCTAAATTGGCCAATGAAAAGGAAGAAAACTCAGAAACAGGAGATAGTGGGTGAGTGATCGCATCAAAGAAATCAGTACAAACTGCCAAAAAATTATGTTCAAAATATGTGAAATGATTGGAAACGGAAAAAAATATTTAAAAAAAAAATCAAAATACTAGCTACATGGACAAGTGCATAAGAAGTGTTTTGTGGGGTTGTGAATGGCAATTGAAAGTAGGGTTTGCCGGTTGGGCATTGATATTCCCGATTCATCTTCGATCAACGATTTTTCTTAATACCCTTCTCTCCCCGTCCGCTCAAAAAAGGTATCCGTAGTTTTTGGATTGGATAAAAAGATTCTTATTTCTATTTTTTGCAGGTAAGGATAAGATATCGCATATTTATTTTTAAATTACTCGTCTCTATATCAGATCCGTGAATAATCGTTCTAATTATTTTTGTATTATATAATTACTTATCATAATAATTATGTATAATAATATATAAAATATTATTTTAAAAGAAACTAAAATATTTTTCATATAAGATTTAAATTATGTTATTAAAATATGTAATATTTAAACATGCGTTTGTAGCTTAAAATATTTTAGTTTTTGTTTGAATATTTTGATACTTAGTCGAATATTTTTTTAAAATATGATTATATAAGTATTTAAATGTTTAAATATGGAATAAAATATAAATATTTAAATTTAAAAGGTACTTATATTTTTGGGTAATCTTTTTTCGAGGGATAACATGCGAGTATTCAATTTTTTTAAAGGATACTTATTTCTCGGATGCCCATTATTCATATAAGATATTAGTACTTAAAATTTTACTGTCCGTAAAAAATTAGATCGAAAATTAAATATTTTAAAAATCAAAGATACACGATCTTTGCATACTCGTTTAAAAGGGTAAATTTGTGAAATAAAAAAATTATTTAGATTTGTAGAAAGATGTTAAAGAGAAATAGAAAGAGAAAATAGGAGAGAATAAGTTTTTAGGTAGATAATTAAATAATAGGGAATTTTGGATTACTTTTTTATAATTTCTCCATTGAAAAGTATAGAAGATAAAAAGCTAAGATGATTGTGATTTAGATGGGTGACCAAATTTTTTTGCCTATATATCAACGATGGTCCAATCAACTAGCTAACATAAACGATACCGAGGCATGTGGATCATATCAAGTATCATATATATTGCTTTGAAATTTTTCTAGGAGTCATTGTGTTAAACAAATTAATTGTACCAACAAAAAATCAATCATAGTGAAATAATGGATCTTCTTTTTACAGGTAAACCTCTTTGATTAATATTGTTAAAACGAACATATTTTGTTTATTTTTTTTGTCATATAGTCTAATGATAAATAGTTTCTCTCACTAGATACAGGTGCAAAGTTTAAATTCTGGTTCTGTGAGATGGCAGCAGAGGTGGTGCAACCACTGACCCACTGCTCCTCTCATATTTTATTAATTTAAAGAGTTATTAATTTATCGAGAGATTATTTGGCTCAAAAATTCATTTTGAAACTAGAAAAAGTAGTAATTTATCGAGTATTAATTTATTGAAGTTATATTGTATATGAATCGTATGATTTTTAAAGAATAACATTTTTCTGTTCTGTCTGTGGTTAAACCTGAAACCGCAATCTAATTCAGCTAAAGTCAAAATTTTAAAAAACCGAACGTCCCCCGCTCCAAAAAAGGGAGTATAACTAGAAATGGTATTTAGAAAGAAAAATTAATTTCTTATTTCATATTTATAAATTTATAAGGTTGATAAAAAAAGAAGAATCAATTATATTGCATATCATGACATGGAGAAATCATTTTCAACAAACATTTTCTTCCAGAGGATATTTTTAATGATAAAATAATGTGTAATTAACAATTATTATACTGGATATGGACTATATGGCATAAAAAACTTGTAATATTTTTATAAAAAAAACTTGTATTTGTCATGTTGCAGATGAGATAATCTTCTTATTTGGAAATAATTATGGTAGTTTTTGTACTAAAGATAAATAAAGCAAAATAATATCAAAGTCGTTTTCAGCTTTTGTAGTTCCCACTCCCAGGCTCATGGTTGCCATTTGCCAATGGCATTGCTCAAAACTTTTTTTCCTTTTTCTATTTTCATTGATTGTTTTGTGAGTCGAACAAGAAAATAATACAACTTGTGGCTGTTTTTTTTTACAATAAAATAAAATTGTAATGTTGTAAACATCAATCAAACAAAATGATAACGATGACAACGTCACTTATTATTCCTCACTGACTTTATTATATTTCGATATTCTTCTTGATTTTAGTGTACATGATTTTTAAGATTTTAGTTTGAATCATATAGAAAAGTCAAAAACATACTATTTATACATAAAAGCATGATATTAATTGTTTAGTAGTTTCTAAATTAGTTTTTGGTTTTAAATTTTAAAAAATTAATTGATTTACCAATCAAGATTTTCAAATTTTGTTTTTTTCAAGATTTAAAAACAGTTTTTCACTTAAATCTTTCAATCATGTTTTTAGATTTTAAGTTCTTCTTAAAAACCAAAACTAGTTTTTGTTGGATTCTCGTTATTTCTTCTCAAAAACCAAAAACTAGTTTTTATAAATTTTACTCAAGAATCTCATTTCAAAAATCTAAAACTAAAAGCTGAAAACTAGAAACCAAAAACCAAAATCTAAAAACCATTTGAAAAACCACAAAGAATCATGACATAATTAAACTTAACATATTTTTCCCAAAAAAACAAGATGATTGTTTTAGGTATTTTTCTTGTTTTCAAAATATTAATTTTCTAGAGACTTTATATATTTTTGTTAATTAAGGTTAAGAGGTTAAAATTAAAAAAAGATTGAGAATATGTAAAAGAAAATTTGTTAAAAAGAATATGTAAATTCACTAAGTTATTATTGGTTTATTGATATGAAAAAGTGTTTGCTGTAACTAAAAGATATTATTTATAATCAAATATTAATTGTTTTTTAATAGTGTGAAAGATCCAAAAAAATATTTTTTTAGCAAACGGAAAGAGAACTATCTAAACAATACCTAAAAGCCTAAAACAATAATTGAAAACCTTGTAATGAATTCCAATGGAAGAACACAGAGATTCTATTAGATATGAACATTTTGGATAGGATAATCCGACCCATTTTATACCCTATCTGAATTAGCGGGTAAAGGTCGGATAAGGATAATATGAATTATCCGAATGAGTTGAAATTTTTCTTAAACGGATAAGAAATTATATGGCTACCCTTATTACTCGTTTTCATAACTAAAAATTAAAATTTTATTTATAATTAATAATATTTTTCTAGTAAAGTTAACATTTTCTTGTCAAATATAAAATGTGAAGTTTAAAAGAAATAGAAAACCGACGTATAGATTATTGAATATAATTTTATTTTTAGTGTAACTTTAATTATCCATTTAGTAAGTACTTTTCTAGAGGAGCGTATTCTAACAAACATTATAAATTATTCTATTATTTCAACAATAGAATAAAAATAATTATCCAACTTATTTTTGTTATAATACGAGTTAAGGTATTAAACATGTATTGATCTAGCTATCCAACCCGACCTTTACACGATCCTTACCCATCAATATCCGACCTTTTTTTTTATTACGGGTATGCTTTAGGTAGTGATCTTAGATACCCATAATATTCGTATTCGATACTTATCATTACCCGATCCGTTACCCGTAATGCACACTCCTAGATTTTATCATTCTAGACTCAAAAAGAACCTTTATTAGAAATCAATTAAACTTTTGGCAATTGATAATTTTGGTCACGAGGAATCAATTAAACATAATTTTGTTTAATCAGTCAGAATCAGTTTCCACGCTTTGGCAATTGATACTGACCAATTCCTAGAATCTATTCGGTCTAAATAATATCAACAACTACTTTTTTCTTGATTCGTTCACCAAAAAACCTCACACCTCTGTCTGTTTCGTTTGAATTTCTCTGATTTTTAAGCTCTTTTACGGTTCTCAAAACTCTAAAAATCTCTTAAAAAGTGATCCTCTTGCAAGGTTGAACTTCTTCTTAAATTGCCTCCTCGGCTAAGCTCTTTATTGAAACATTTTCATATCTCCAAAGATCATCTACAATCTTTAATCTTGATTACCACGCCGCCATTAATCTAATTTGTTTTTGAACATTTGTATCACACACCATCATGATGTTACTTCTCAGAACTCATGTTCTTTCAATAGTTGTCACTCAAAATATCAGAAAATACAGCTTCAATATCATCACTAGTCAGTCCATTCCCTTTAGGGAATTAAGAATCTATAGATCTCGAATCTTTTGGTCATTATAAAAAAGCAGCTAATTTATTTCTTTGAGAGAATTAAGTGTTAAGTTATATGGGCTTCCAACTTAAAACTAGTTGGCCATAAGTGGATTGGTCCAATGCCCCTTATTTACTGTTAACGGTCCTTTCCAACTTCCGATGTGGATATTTATCCCTAATATGCCCTCTCGAGATGATGGAGCTCTTGTTCATAGATCTTGGTATTTTCGGACAACGATCAAGTGGATCAACTTTGGGTCGAATCGATTGAATCGGGTTGAATTGTATGAATATGAGCTCTGATATCATGTTAAATTACATTGGTTTTCAACTTAAGACCAATTGGTTATAAGTGGATTGGCCCAATACCCCTTATATACTATCATTTTAAAAAAATAAAACAGGTGGTCCGGTTCAAGATGATATGGTTTTTGGTACAGTTTGTTCGTGCTACTGTCACTGGTTTGATTAGGTCGATTTAACGACCATATGTTTCCTAGATATCTTAAAAGTCAACCTTAAATCCTTTTTTGGTTAAGCATATAATTTCTACGGTTCACATTATGGTCTCTGATATTTGGCACGAAATAGTTTTGAACTTATCTTAGACACTTCTCGGTTGTTGTCACCAAACCTTTTATTTTGTTTTATGGTTTTCCCATTTTGCCTGTGTCATTTTCTTAACCAATAGGCAAAAATCTTTACCAACTCGCTTGTTTTGGGTTCAATTTAAGGTTTAATTTAATGGATGAATTAGCTCAATATTACAAGCTTAACTATTATTTAATTTTTTGTGATTAAAAAATAATAATATAGGGCTTTACAAAAAAAAAGTCCTTCTTAGTGAACAAAAAAAATTGAGGGCAAGAAAGTAAAATCAACATTTGGAGATCTGATATTTAATTAATGGGTCGACTATGGTTATTTATTAGTATTTTTCTAATTTAATTTTTGGAGTTCAATTATTATTTACTAGAAACTGATTAGCGGCAAGAAAAAATTTAAAATTTTATCTTTAATTAATTTAAAATTATCGGGTTTGCACCGGACACGGAATTTTAGAAATCCAGCTCTTGTGGATAGAATTCACAACTGCAGGAATTCGATTTCGTGGTGGCGGAAGAATAATGTCCCTCCCGAAAAAGAAAAAATAGAATCATTAGGAAACATACTAGAGGATGCACAGAACGATGATTCTGTACCTCCAGATGTTATTGTGGATATTAAGAGGAAGCTGCAAGAAGCATATAAAGAGGAGGAGATTTATTGGAAACAGAAGAGTAGAAATTTATGGCTAAAAGAGGGAGATTGTAATACTAAATTTTTTCATGCATCGACCAAACAAAGGCGGGCACGGAATCGAATTTCTGGTTTGTTTGATTCACAAGGGATATGGGATGAATCACCGGAAGGAATGGAGAATATAGCAGTCGATTATTTCAGGGATTTTTTTAAACAAACGATAACGGGCGACATATCACGGGTTCTTGAGAGCGTTGCTCCGGTAATTACTGATTCCATGAATCAACTGCTCACTAAGGAAATCACGGAAAGAGAGGTCCGAAACGCTCTTTTTGCAATGCATCCAGAGAAGGCCTCTGGTCCCCGATGGGATGACAACACTATTTTTTCAACGGTACTGGGGAATCTTGAAGGAGGATCTTGTCCGGTTAGTCCGAGAGTTTTTAAGATCTGGCAGTTTCGACGCCCGGTTGAATGAGACAAATATTTACCTCATACCGGAATATGCTCATCCTAAGAGAATGACAGAGCTTAGACCTATTAGTTTATGTAACGTGGCATATAAAATCATTACAAAAGTGTTATGCCTCCGGTTAAAAAAGGTTCTTCCGCGAGTGATCTCAGAAACACAATCCGCATTTGTTTCCGGACGGTTGATTACGGATAATATTTTGATTGCTCAGGAAATGTTTCAAGGGTTACGCACAAACCAGAGGTGTCGCCATGGATTTTTGGCCATTAAGACGGACATGAGTAAAACTTATAATCGAATTGAATGGCCTTTCCTAGAGGCAGTCTTGCAGAAGCTCGAATTTGGACAACAATGGATTTCTTGGTTGATGTGGTGTGTTCGTTCGGTCTCATATAAGGTACTTTTTAATGGGAGACCAACAGGGCACATTGTCCCACAGCGAGGATTGCGACAAGGAGATCCTTTGTCGCCATACCTTTTTATTATTTGCACGGAAGTATTGATTGCTAATATAAAACAGAAGGAGCGTGAAAAGGTTATAACGGGTATACAAATAGCTCGGCAAAGTCCGTCTATCTCACATCTTCTTTTTGCTGACGACAGCCTTTTCTTTTGTAAGGCTGAGAGCTCACAGTGTAAGGCTATCTTGGATGTCCTTAGGGACTACGGAACTGCATCCGGTCAGGTCATAAATTTTGAAAAATCATCGGTGATGTTTGGAAAGAATGTGTCGAACCAGACACAAGAAACGCTGAAGTCTCTGTTAGGTATCTCGAAGGTGGGAGGAATGGGTAATTATTTAGGGATCCCTGAAAGTTTGGGGGGTTCCAAGAGTCAGATTTTTAATTACGTTCGAGAACGGCTAGGTGATCGAGTAAATGGTTGGTCTTCCAAGTTCCTTTCGAAAGGGGGCAAAGAGATTCTGATTAAATCAGTAGCTCTCGCGCTTCCCAATTATGTCATGTCATGTTTTAAGCTCCCCAAAGTGTTAACAGCTAAGTTAACCAGTGTGATCGCTAAATTCTGGTGGAGCTCCAATGGATGTAACCGCGGTCTCCATTGGGTTGCATGGGACAATTTATGTATTCCCAAAGAAAATGGAGGTCTAGGCTTCAAATCTTTGGAGGAGTTCAATACGGCCTTACTGGCTAAACAGTTATGGAGGCTAATCCAGTTTCCTGGATCTTTAGTTGCCCGAGTTTTGCGCGGCCGGAACTTTCGGAATGTTCATCCTTTAAATGCAAAGAAACCACATTCACCTTCTTTTGGCTGGAAAAGTATCTTTTCAACTCAAGCTTTACTTAAGCAAGGGATTCGTATACGTATAGGTTCTGGGATAAATACATCAGTCTGGCAAGATCCATGGATTCCAGATATTGTTCCGCGTCCGGCGAGAGGTCCGGGGAGTGTATGGCATCCTGGGTTACAGGTTTATCAATTGATAGATCCATCGAATCGGGAATGGCACTTACCTCTATTAAGGGAAAATTTCCACCCAGAGGATGTAGATTTAATTCGGGGTATCCAACCAAGTCGTACTTTAACATCTGACGGATTGGTGTGGCACTATACTAAGTCGGGTCAATACACAGTCAAATCTGGTTATAAAATTCTGAATTTAGGAGTGATCAAGAGTATAAATAGCAATGGTTGGGGTCCCGGTTTGGATACTCTTAAAGATTTCACATGGACGATTAAATGTTCGCTGAAGTTTCAACATCTCATTTGGCAAATTCTCACAGGAAATTTGGCGGTGAAAACAAAATTACTACATAGGGGTGTACGTTGCGACACACTCTGTCAACGGTGTGGAGGTGCAAAGGAGACAATTAATCATGTCTTTTTCGAGTGCGCATCGATCGCACATCTTTGGGCCTTTTGTAAGAATCCGGTTGATCTAGAGACATTCCCTTCCACCTCAATTTATACGAATCTGGACTATCTCTTCTGGCGGAACCCCTTGCGATACTATGATAGGGATCGTAGTGATCTGTACCCATGGTTGTTATGGTTAATATGAAAAGCAAGAAATGATAAAGTCTTTCAAGGGGTACAAACGGATAAGGATGTGATCCTTAAGAATGTCGAAACAGACTTTATAGCTTGGAGAGAAGCACAAGTTTCGTCCCTCTCTGTAGAGGAACAACCCTTAGGGGATTTTTCCATCTTGATGGCCTAGTCTGTCGGGTTGATGGGTCTTAGAAACAGTCAGATACTACTTCGGGTCTTGGTTGGATCTGTTTGGATTCAGAAAACAGGATAATCTTAATGGGGGCAAAATGCCAACGTAGAAGTTTGTCGCCTTTACACTCAGAGTTGGAAGCCCTGCTATGGGCAATGACAGAACTCCAGAACAGGAGGATAAGTTGTCAGATTTTCCAGACCGACTGTGCGGAGCTTACCAGCATGATCCACCATCCGAATGAATGACCAGCCTTTCATACGCAACTTCAGGATTATCAACTCCTTCGGGGACAGTTAGAAGACTTCTCATTGACTCGCATTCCGCGCACGGAGAATACACGAACATATCGTCTGGCTCGCGGCTCTCGTCTTTTAAATTGCGATTATATTTTTGTAGACTCTGTTCCCCCGAGCTGGCTAACCAGCTTGGAGGATGACAATTGATTATAATGCGGTTGACAAAAAAAATTAATTTAAAATTATAATAGTTTCAGTTTCAATTACAAATAAAAATAGTTTGATGCAAAATTTGATATGATTATTTTTAAATACCTTTTAAAAGTTTTCATGAACTAAACTCATACTATCCTTAATATTTTGAAATAGAACTATTATAAATGCAATGGTTCTCATGACATCTAACCAATTTTCAAGAAAGCGTTAACTTTAGCCGGACGGTAATTTAACGTCTAACATTTAGAAGGATTAATCTAAACATTTCCGATTTTTTGATAGTTTAGACATTTACATAATATATCTGTAAATTTTTAATATATAACATAACACATGATATAATATAGTTCATAACAAGTAATAAAATTTAAATATTATATATCTTAAACTAGAAAAATCTATTGGAAAAATAAAAATATTGTTATAAATGTAAATTAGATAAAAATATGTGTTTTATGCATAGAAATATTTTTAACCATATATTTATGAAATTAGAACTTATAATTAGGTTATATTTAAAACGTATACGTTAACTAATTAGAATTTCGTAAGACCATCTAGATCTGCATAGGTTCGCCTAGATGCCCTAAACCCGCCTCACTCCGCTTAATAATATTAATGCATAGAAAATAATCAACACTATCTATGAAAGTCTAATGTATAGACATCGCCTAGACGACGGTTAAAAAACGCTTTTTAGACCGTTGCATCTAACATATACTATATCGAAAAATTGTGATCTCTCATAGGATAGTTTCCGCAATTTATAGGCTCTCCACTACATCGAACGAATCTTTTGTTTTGCTTTCAGAGTAAAACTAATATGGGTTTTTCAATCATCGAACACTACGGGTTTTGAGTTCAGAACAAAATTCAGAAAGCTTATTCTATTTTGACGACAAAAACAATAACAGAAGAATACGAGGATGAAGTTGACCCAAAAGTCACTAAATACGGTTGATGATCACTAATAGGTTCAGAAACCTTGTTCAATTAGGATAACCACTTTATCAAAGATTAAATTAAGGTTTTAATTGATAATCACTAAAATATTTAGAGAAATGAATAGGAATATGAATAAAAAGAAGTAAAGAAAAAAATTAAAATATGATAAAAAAAAGGAATCAAAAGGAAAACTCATTCCTCAACGAATTTATAGAGGAATGTATTTCTTCTCTATTTTATCAATCGGAGAAGAATGAAGAAGAAAATGATGGGAACCACATCTTTAAAGTTTGGTAACAAATTACTTGAGGAATTGAGAGGAACAAAACGTTCCTCTGTGTTTTTTTTTTCTAAAATGTGGTTACCACTCGAAGCCTAAGAAATTCGACCGCTTGTTAAGATGTTTATTGTATATATGAAAAGACTAGTGTGGACATGTCTTACATAAATACAATCATGTCCACGAATATTTTTTGTACACACATTATGATTTTTATCTTAGAGGTACATTATCCTATTTTCTTAAAAAAAGTGTAGTAAAAAAACTTTTATTTTCCCAAATGTGTTTTAAGTGAAAAGTCAAATGTATTCTTTTGAATTAAACTCTCTTTTGAATTTGAAGAAAATAGAAAATATGGAAATGTAACAAATACCGTGGGCCAAAGCATAAAACAAAAACAATGGGCGTCCCACATAGTACTTTTTATTCAAATTATTATCGATTGGTTGGTACTCATTGTAGGCGAATTTATAAAATTTATTAATATTTTTCTAATTTAGAATTCAGCAAGTTTATATCTTTTTTAATTTAAAATTTTTACTTGTTCCACATATACATATAAAAATATGTATTATAAATTTATAATTAGTATTAAAACTATTTCAATAAAAAGTTTAGGTTTCATAATTTGTTTACTAAAATTACCTCGCATATAAATAAAAACTTATTATGTATAAATTTATTCATTACAAACAATTAAAATTGTATCAATATACTCGATGTTTAATGTTATACACATATATTAAAAAAAATATAAATTTATTATATTTTTTTGTTTATATAAAAAATATTTATGACAAACACTACATCAACCAATGAAAAATGGGAGACTTACAAAAATACACCTTTGTATTGTCTGTTTTTCAAA
>OVAN01005488.1:0-23398 GCA_900406275.1 Anastatica hierochuntica | reverse complement strand
AACTGGGAAGAAGGTCAAGAGGCTTCGTACTGATAATGGTCTGGAATTCTGCTCATCGGAGTTAATCGGTTTTGTAAGGATGCAGGTATTTCTCGGCATTTTGCAGTCAGTAATACACCAAAGCAGAATGGGGTAGCAGAGAGAATGAATCAGACATTGCTGGAGAGAGCAAGGTGCATGCTCCCTAATGCTGGTTTAGAGAAGAGATTTTGGGCTGAAGCAGTTAACACAGCTTGTTATCTGATCAATCTGGGACCGCATACAGGAATTGAGAGTAGGATTCCTAACGAGGTGCGGTCAGGTAAATCTGCTGATTACTCAACTCTAAGGGTATTTGGATGCACAACTTACTATCATGTAGATGAAGGGAAGCTTGAATCAAGAGACAAGAAAGGAGTGTTTATGGGTTATGGAGATGGTGTCGAAGGATGCAGAATTTGGTCTCCTTCTGAGAACAGAGTTACACTGAGCAGGAATGTTGTCTTTGATGAGAGTTCTATGTTCAGGGTTTCAGCTGAGCCCAATTAGGAAGCAGAGGGAGATGACAGAGAGCTGGAGTTGCAGCAAATTTTGTCAGAAAAAGTGTCCTGCAGGCGATCGAACGATACACCATCAGGATCGATCGATCCTTTGTCTGCAGAAGGTGGTGGTCGATCTAACGTGCCAAAATTGAATTCTTCAGAAAATCAACGTGCTGAGTCTGTCAAGCGCAGTATTGCCAAGGATAGACCAAGGAGAGTTGATGTCAGGCCACCAAACGAGGTACCGGTTTGAAGATATGATGGGTTATGCACTGGTGGTTGCAGGAGAAGTAGATACTTATGAGCCATCTACTTATCAAGTGGCCATGTCGAGTCCTATGTCTGCGAAATGGTCTGTTGCAATGAGAGACTAGATGGAGTCTCATGAAAAGAATCATACATGGGATATTGTCATACTACCACAAGGGAGAAAGTTTGTTACTTATAAGTGGATTTTTAAGATAAAGGATGGAAAATCATCAGAAGAGGGAGTCAAGTATAAAGCCCAGGTTGTTGCTAGAGGTTTCAGTAACCGAGAAGGGATAGACTACAATGAGATTTTCTCCCCTGTGGTCAGACACACTTCTATCAGAGTGTTGCTAGCAATAGTGGTATGTCAGGATTTGGAGTTAGAGAAACTCGATGTGAAGATTGCTTTCCTTCATGGAGAGTTAGAAGAGGAGATCTACATGACTCAGCCATATGGTTTCTAGATTCCTGGTAAAGAAGACTATGTCTGCAAGTTGAAGAAGTCATTGTATGGGCTTAAGCAGTCTCCTAGACAGTGGTACAAGAGGTTCGATGGCTATATGGTCAGTTTGGGTTTCAAAAGAAGTTCTTATGACTGTTGTGTTTACAAGAACAAGGTGGAGGATGATTCCTACATCTACTTGTTGCTTTATGTAGATGACATGCTGATAGATGCGAATAAGATGTTTGTTGTTCAAAAGCTGAAAGAGCTACTGAGTTCTGAGTTCGAGATGAAAGATTTGGTGCAGCGAGGAAGATTCTAGACATGGAGATCTTCAGGGATAGAAAGAAGAAGAAGTTGTGCTTGTCGCAGAAAGCCTACATTAAGAAGGTGCTGAAAAGATTCGGTATGCTTTCTGCTAAACCTATTGATACTCCATGTGCATCGAATTTACATATCACCATGTATGCTGATATGTCTGAAGAAGACAAAGAGTATATGTCGCAGTTTCCTTATGCTAGCGCTGTAGGAAGTTTGATGTATGCTATGGTCTGTACAAGACCAGATCTGGCAAATGCTATTAGTGTTGTTAGCAGGTTTATGGCTAATCCAGGAAGAGAACATTGGAAAGCTGTGAAGAGAATTTTTCGGTATCTTAAGGGTACATCTGATGTTGGTCTTGTCTATGGAGGCGAGAACCCGGACCTGGTCAAAGGTTACTCTGATTCTGTTTATGCAGGAGATGTGGACAGTAGAAGGTCTATGACTGGTTATGTGTTTGCTTTGGGTGGTTCTGTAGTTAGCTGGAAGGCAACTCTGCAGTCAACGGTAACTTTGTCTACTACAGAGGCAAAGTATATGGCATTGACAGAAGCTGCTAAGGAAGCAATTTGGTTGAAAGGATTGGTCAGTGATCTTGGTCAGTGATCTTGGTCTACATCATGATCAGGCTACTGTTTACTGCGATAGCTTGAGTGCTATCTGTTTAGCCAAGGATCAAGTTTATCATGAGAGAACAAAGCATATTGATGTGAGATATCATTTTCTGAGAGATGAAAAGAGGATTCAAGTGAAGAAGGTAGGAACGACAGATAATCCTGCAGATATGTTCACTAAGCCAGTTCCTCACAGCAAGTTCAAACATTATCTTGACTTGCTGAACATCTCAAGCTGTTAGTCTGGCCCTGGTAAGGGCATCTGGCTCGAAAGAGAATCTGGCCCTGGTGAGGGCATCTCGCTCTGCGGAGCATCTGGTCCGACGGGACATCTGACGTCTGGTTCGATGGAACATCTAAGACAAAGAGAGAGTTTGGTACATCTGGCACGAAGAAGTGCATCCTGGTACAATCAGTTTGGAGGGTTCAAGTCAAGGTGGAGATTTGTGAAAAGTTACTTGAACAAGGATCGATCGATCCGGTGTCGAAATCGATCGATCCGGTGTCGGAATCGATCGATCCCTGTCTGAGATTTCGCCATAGTATTTTGCAAAATCTGGCGATCGATCCATCGGGTAGGGCGATCGATCGATCACTGACTAATCCGAAAATATTTAGGAAATTTCCTGTTTTTTCTTTATAAATACATGAGGGTGAAAACCCAAAACCCCTAGCACGAAAATTGTACTCTGATATCTGCCTCCTTAATAAAAGTACTCTCTTTGCCCGTGGACGTAGCCCTAGTGGTGAACCACGTAAAATCTCTGTGTCTTTTCTATTGCGTTTATCAAATCTGTAATATGTTTCTCTATCTCTTCTCACATCCGTCATAACAGGGTGTAAGTAAAGATTTTTATCCTAAGTCATTCCATAATATGAGTAGTAGTCAAGAATGGTTCTCATTGAGAAACATGAAAAAAATGACAATCATACAAATACATAATAGGAGAAGACAAAAGAAAGGGAAATTTAGGCTCCGAAAGGTTACTCAGCGGAGCACAAACAGAGCATAAGAAACAGCTAGCACAAAACCACACAGTTTTACCTAGGACCTCGTCCTAGCTTCCCCTGGGAGGAGTTACTCTTGAAACTACCAAACGAACTAACCCGTCCGGGTTTGTTAGGGATAGTTTTGGAGAGCCATTCAAGTCCTTCATATAAGCCTTGCCCAGAGATTGCTGATGTTCCCTGTATAAGCCTGCACCAATCACAATCACACACACACCACAAAATTTGTTTAGTTTATACCTCTAAGTTTATTTATATATGAGGATTCTTTCTGCATCTTGCAAACCATAACAAATAAAAGAAGATGTATTACCAGCAACGTTCGGGTAGGCTGTGCAGACCAAGTTTGTTTGCAACCTCAGATACCGGTAAAGCATTTATTGAATCTTGCTTGTTGGCAAACACGAGTACGCATGCACCTTCCAGTTCATTCTGTTCAATTTTATTTTATTTTCTTTTAATTCTTTGCAGAAACCTGATAGAAAAGGAAAGAATAGATCACTTGAAAAGAGCATTTCCATATGATTTTTTACATGGTGGAGTATGCGATGCAGCTCGTTTCGAGCTTCTGACATTCTATCACTGTCACTGCTGTCCACCACAAAGATGACCCCTTGCGCGTTCTGAAAATAGTGTCTCCACATTTTGCGAATCTGCCAACATATTTGGAAGATCAAAGATGCTCAAGACTCAGATAAGACAACAAACCGAAAAATGTTTTAGACTAAATCATGACTGTATATTTTCTGTGGATAAGTCCACATCCATTTGAACTTTCATCCAGTTTAAGAGAGATATGTGCAAGATGAAATCAACATGTAATTTACCTTCTCCTGACCTCCTATATCCCATACAGTGAAATTGATGCCGTTGTATTGTACTGTCTCGAGGTTAAACCCTGGAAAATAGGAAAAAAGAACGGATCAAAAATGGTCAACCATGATGATCCCTTCACATCATCGAAATAAATTTTTATCAAAGCTATCAAGAAATTTCTCTATTCACTTTCAAAAGCATAGAAAATCAAGAAATGCTTATGTAACATACCAATAGTAGGCACGGTTGTGACGACTTCTCCAAGCTTCAGCTTGTAAAGTATAGTAGTCTTCCCTGAACCATCAAGACCCACCATCAAAATTCTTACTTTAGATTTAGGAAGAAACCTTTTTGCTATACGTGAAAATCTAGCTCCCATGATGAAAAGAAAACCTAAGTGAAGAATCTGAGATATAGTGAAAGAGACACAGCTTCAGAAACTAAATTATCCATGATCATATATTTGAAGCTTATGATATATGTGACCTGTGAAGAATATTAGTTACACACCTGTGGAGAAAAAAAAAATAACTGAAAGTTTGCAATAACAGAACATAAATCAAGCAAAAAGGGGAAATCCCATTAGAAGGAATAGATTCCTAAAGGAAGCAAAGAATGGTCTTCTTTTTCCAAACTCAAAAGCTCACCTTTATTAATATTTGCTTCCTTCAAATTGATTTCAGTTAGTGAAAAAAGACTTGTCAGATTCTGTGTTCTGGCTCTTTCTAGAAAACATATCAGAATCTTATTCCCTGAAGTATATCACCAAGAATATGGGAATATGACTGGGTGAATAGGAGAGAACACAATATTGGAATTTCATAAAGATGGTAAAATGGATATATAAATACTCTACAAATATATATGATTCACACTGTTATACTTGAGCTAATCTAACAGGTAGTGAATACTCATCATGAATGTAGAATTCAGTGTGTTATGCTACTCTGTTTACTTCTATTTTTAATAGAATAATTACTCAACTGAAGAGTTTGTAATAATATTGAGAAATACCTTACTTACGCATTAAAAGTCAAAATAGACGATCGATTCAAAAAACTCAAAAGAGATATAGTGCGACATGTAGAATTGTGTTTCGTATTGATCAAAAAGATTCAAAGAGGACACATAAAGTGATCTGATAAAATAGACATGTTATAAAAGTAGTTGGGATACAAAAATAACGTGTCTATTCTTTATGAAGTCATGTGAAGTTTGGTGATCACAGGTACAACCAAGTTCGCTCAAGTATCTTCCGAGAGAAAGTGTTGCCAGCTGAGATTTGTACTATGCCAGGTTGCGTGTCACCACATGCAAACGGTCATATATTTGAATGAAGCTCTCTCATTGGCTACTTTAAGAATAGATTCTCTTTGTATGTTGATCTTATCTCTTGTACAAGTCTATATATAGACTTCTTCTTTGATTAATAAAATTTAGATTTTCAGAATCTATTCTCTCTTAAATCTTCAAAATGTTTAGCTCAATGTTCTTCATTACTTCTTAAATCTACTAAATCTTTCATGGTATCAAAGCAAATGTGTTCATATTCTTCTTAAATTATGGGTTTTATATTCTGTTTTTGGTGTCAAGATTGAAGCTTTCAAAGATTCTGGGTTTGTCTTTCATATCTTCAACAAAGACCCTAGCTTTCCTCAAGAATATTACTGGGTTTAATCTAAAACGTAATGATCTTCAAAGGTGAGGCTTGTTCTGTTTAGATTTCCGTCAAAGGTAGCTGCTTGGTTCGTTCATATTTCCGTCAAAAGCCTGCTACTTTGCCGTCATATTTGAGCTCTAAATGTGTTGGATTTCATTAAAGGTTCTGTTTTTAAGTTTTTATTCATCCATCTCAGTTAGCTTCTAAAGGATTTAGCTAGAATAATAGAAGATATGGGTCAAAGATTCTTGGGTCTTAAGGTTATTTCTGTGAGTTTGAAAGGCTCTAACTACACTCTGTGGTCAAGAACCATTAGGACATCTATTTGTGGTAAAGGTCTTTGGGATCACATTTTGGAAGACAAGAATGTGAAAGAAGAGGATTACACAAGTGAAAAGGATGAAGCTACAAAGAAAGAGGAGGCTAAATGGTTTCAAGAGGATCAATTGGTGCTCGGATTTCTACAAAACATCTTGGATCGATCAATCCTAGAGGCTTACTCATATTGTGAGACCGCCAAATCTCTTTGGACACTCTGAAAAGAGTGTATGGTGATGTCTCCAATCTTAGCTGAATCTATGAGGTCAAGAAGGCCATTAATGATCTAAATAAAGATGACTTAGAATTCAAGAAGTTCCTTGGAAAGTTCTAATCTTTGTGGAGTGAGCTTGATGCATTAAGGCAAAGCTCCACATATCCTAAGGTACTAAATGAAAGAAGAGAACAAGATAAGATTTTTGGGTTGCTTCTTAATTTGAACTCAAGCTACAATGATGTTATCAAGTCTATTTTAAGAGAGAATAAGCTTCCAATCTTTGAGGAAGTGTGTTCACGGGTTGAAAGGGAGGAAGGCTCAATCAGATTGTTGGGTGGAAAGAAGGAACTAATGACGGCAAACAAGGGGGTCTTCAAGCAAGAGGATAGGCGGTCCATGATTTGTGAGCATTGCCACAAGAAAGGTCATTCTAAGGAGAAATGTTGGATACTTCATCCTCACTTGAAATTGGTAAAGTTTAAGGATCAAAAGGAGCCTAAAGCCGCAAACTTTGCTCAAGAGAAAGACCAAGCCGAGAGTTCAAACCAATGGAATGAATTGGCTTTACATGCTTCAATGGAGTATGTAAAGAAGAGTAACTTGGAAGCTCTCATCAAGGCTTATGCCTCTAAACTCGGTATCTCTTACTTAACATCTAATTTAAATGCAAATATTGATCATAAACTTGTTGTAGATTCGGGCGCTTCTCATCATATGATTAGAAATGCTAAGTTGTTGGAGAACTTAGATCATAAGAATGTGGGAAAGGTTAAGATAGCCGATGGAAATGGGATACCCATAGAAGGAACCGACAAGTTGTATCTATTTAACAAAAAGAGTGATGCCTTTTACATTCCTAAGTTCAAAGCAAACTTAGTTTCCGTTAAAAGAGCAACTAATGTTCTTAATTGCAATGTTATCTTTATTCCTAATGATGTTAAGTTTCAGGATATTGAGAATGGTAGAATCTTAGGAAAAGGAGGAACCGAGGATGAGCTCTGTGTCCTCAACAATCCATCTTCAAGCCATTTAGACTCTATAGCTTTTAAATCTTGTCTTTCTTCAAATAAAAGTGTTTTGTAGCATGCTAGATTAGACCATCCTCACTCTCGTGATTTGAACTTAATGTTACCTAATGAATCTTTTGATCATTCAACTTGTGAACCTTGTATCCTTGGTAAACATTGTCGAGTTGTATTTCTTAAGTCTAATACTATCTATGAGCATTTTTTTGATTTGGTACATTCGGACGTATGGTCGTCTCCTTGCATATCTAGCGATAGACATAAGTATTTTGTGATATTTATAGATGAAAAGTCTAAATATATTTCGGTAACATTGCTTCTATCTAAAGATAGGGTATATGAAGCTTTTATCAACTTTCATAGTTCTGTCACTAACCAATTCAATTCTAAGATAAAAGTGTTTAGATCGGACAATGGAGGAGAATACACAAGCCAAAGGTATAAAGAACACTTAAGCAAGCATGTAACACTACACCAAACTAGTTCTCCACACACACCTCAACAAAACGGAGTGGCGGAAAGAAAGAACCGACACCTAATGGAAGTAGCAAGAGCCATGTTATTTCAAGCTTATTTCCAAAAAAGGTTTTGGGGAGATGCGGTCTTGGCTTCATGCTATCTAATCAATCGGATCCTAACAAGAGTCTTACAAGACTCTTCTCCCTTTGAGGTATTGAACCAAACTATACCTTTTATTGATCACTTACGTGTGTTTGGGTGTGTGTGCTTGTGTATGTTCCAGGAGAACAAAGAAACAAGTTGGAAGCTAAGAGCATTAGATGCATCTTTCTTGGATACTCAATGACTCAAAAGGGGTATAAGTACTATGATCCTACTACAAGCAAGACTTTTTTGTCAGGAGATGTGAAATTCATAGAAGATCAATGGTATTATGACAAGAAAGAAAGAGAAAGCCTAGAGGAATTGTCAAAGCCAACAGATCTAGCTTCTATCTTGTGGTTTCTATTGGACCATTTGGGTAATGGCAAGTCCAAGGATTCAAGAAAAGTTGATAATCCAACAAATCAAGATGATAATGGAGAAGAAGAACAAAACGCATCAGCTCATGAACCATCTCAAGCTCAAGAGGAAGAGCCACTTCAATATACAAGTCAAGAAGGCTTAGTAAATCAAGAGAGGCATATCCAATAAGAGGAAGAGGAAATGGTTGAATAGATAGAAGCTGAATTGTTTCAACCTTTGAGAAGAAGTACTAGACTTAGATTCAGGCTTGAAAAGTGGAAGAATACTATAATCTGCTACAATAGTCAAGCGGTTGCTCATCCTATACAAAATTTGTGTTCCATTGACCTTTTGTCGGAAGCTCATAAAGCTTTTCTTGTGAAGATTGAGGAAAATTATATTCCTAAGAGTTATGAAGAAGTTGAAGACATGAAGGTTTGAGTAGATGCAGTTGGAGATGAAAGAGAAGCAATGGAGAGAAACCATACTTGGGATGTTGAGGATCTTCCTAAAGGAAAGAAAGCGGTTACATCTATATGGGTGTTCACCATTAAATACAAGAGTAATGGAGACATTGGAAGGTATAAATCTTGCTTGGTTTCAAGGGGATTCTCTCAAACTTATGGAGAAGACTACAATGAGACATTTGCTCCCGTGGCTAAACTCAACACCATTCGAGTTGTGCTTTCTTTAGCCACAAATCTATCATGGAACTTGTGGCAAATGGATGTGAAAAATGCCTTTCTTCAAGGAGATCTCGAAGAATAAGTGTATATGGTTCCACCTACCGGACTCGAAGACCTTTGTGAACCCGGAAAAGCTCTTAGACTAAGAAAGGAGATCTATGCCTTGAAGCAATCTCCAATAGCTTGGTATCATAAGTTGAGATCCACCTTAATAGATAATGGATTTAAGAGATCTCACTCGGATAATACTCTCTTCACACTCAAGAAATCTAACGAATTGGTAGTAGTGTTGGTGTATGTGGATGATTTGATCATCAGTGGCGATGATGAAGAGGATATCCAATCAACAAAAGAACTTTTAAAGAAGGTCTTTGACATAAAGGATCTTAGAGAACTAAAGTATTTTCTTGGTCTTCAGGTATATATGTCTGATGAAGGTTTGTTTCTATCTCAAAGGAAGTATGCTCTTGATCTATTGGAGGAAACGGGTAAACTTGGTTCTAAGGCAGCAAAGACACCTCTTGAAGATTGCTACAAGGTCAATGGAAAGGGGGAGAAATATGAGGAGAAGTTTGCTGATGTTGGGCAATATAGAAGGCTTGTGGGTAAGCTTATCTACCTCACTTTTACTTGGCCAGATATATGCTTTGCGGTTAATCAAGTTAGTCAACATATGAAAGAGCCTATGGTTTATCATTGGAGCATGATAGAAAGGATCTTGAGGTATATAAAAGGATCTTCAGGTTAAGGTATTTGGATGGGAAAGAACGGAAACACTGAAATTGTTGGGTATTATGATACGGATTGGAAAGAACATAGGATTAATAGGAAGTATCTACGGGTTTTTGTACATTCATTGGTGGAAACGTAGTCACTTGGAAGACAAAGAAGCGAAAGGTTGTCTCATGTTCAAGTGCTGAAATAAAATATAGAGCTATGAGGAAGCTCACCAATGAATTGACTTGGCTTAAGACTCTTCTTGGAGATTTTGGATTTGAGTAAGACCATCCTATTATCATGCATTATGACAACCAAGCCGCCATACACATAGTCACTAACTCCACATTCCATAAGAGGATCAAGCACATCAAGATAAATTGTCACAAGGTCCGAGAGAAGATAGAAGAAGGAGTCATTCTTTCTTGCTATACAAAGAGTGAAGATAAGCTCGCGGATATCTTCACCAAGGTTGCAACTCTCAAGGTTTGCAAACACATTTGTGAAAAACTTGGACTTGTGAACATTACGCTTCCATGATCAAATGTTCTCTAACTCATTAGCATCATACTCTTTTTCCCTCAATGTGGTTTTGCACCACATGATTTTCCACATTGAGGTTTTTAATTAGGTGGTGTTAATGGGTTCTCTTCCAAGCTTAGCTTTGAGGGCGATTCTAAAGCCTAAGCTTTAGGGGGAAGTGTTGATCAAAAGGATTCAAAGAGGACACATAAAGTGTTCTGATAAAATAGACCTGTTACAAAAGTAGACGGGATACAAAAAAAAACATGTCTATTCTTTCTGAAGTCATGTGAAGTTGGGTGATCACAGGTACAACTAAGTTCTCTCAAGTATCCTCCGTGAGAAGGTGTTGCCAGCTGAGATTTATACTATGCCAGGCTATGTGTCACCACTTGCAAACGATCATATAATTGAATGAAGTTCTCTCATTGGCTATTTTAAGAATTAATATATTCTCTTTGTATGTTGATCTTATCTCTTGTACAAGTCTATATATAGACTTCTTCTTTGATTAATAAAATTTAGACTTTCATAAACTATTCTCTCTTAAATTTTCAAAATGTTTAACTCAATATTCTTCAATACTTCTTAAATCTATTAAATCTTTCATTTTGAACCAACTTGACTTTACTCATGGCTAGTCTTTGATACTTATATAAGTTTCAAGAGTCAGATGATTTGAAGTGCAGCCTCCCATTGAGCTTCTCAAGGTTTCTACATAAACTATGATAGAATGTGAATTAAATAACTCAATTCTAATCGTGTATGCGTCACGTAAATTATTCTATCCACAAGGCGACGGTACTTCTTGGGGTTGGAAAGAAGCGGTCTATCATGGACATCAAGACAAAGATCATGTTCAAGAGGAGTTGTCGTTAACTTTAACTCTACCAAACCATAATTCGAGACAATGTCCAACGAACATTTGCGTGATGTCAAATTGAAACCTCATGCACCAAGACTCACCTCTATACCTAAAAAATATTTTTAGCTTCCCAAAATCTTTCATGAAAAAGCAACAACTCAACAATCCTTGAACTTCCAATGCATATACGCATCATTACCACAAATGAGAAGATCATCAACATAAATAAGGACACAAATCTCCACAGCATTGCGAGAAAAGGAAAAAGTTAATAATCATCCTATGATCGAAGAAAACCAAACTTCAGAAAATCATCAAAAAGTTTCTTGAAAAAAAAACACAATGCTTATTTGAGAACATATAAGGACTTCTGCAAAAGAAAAACTTTATTAGGATGTTGATGACGAAAACCAGGAGGAACCTTCATATAAACCTCTTCTTCGAGATCACCATGGTGAAATGCATTATTTATATCTGTTTGATAGACTTCCCGTTACTTACATTGCTTAATAAAATCGACCAATATCGATAACAATACTTTCACACAAGCATTTCAGGAAAATCCTTCATGTTCACCGCAATAAAGTTTGCTGACTTAGTCAATCTATTGATGATTACCCATATTGCATCCTTCTTAGTGCAAAAATGCAATACAATCACGAAGTCCATCGTGATCATGTCTCACTTCCATTTTGAAATGCGTAAACACAACAACAATCGACTCAGAGCGTAATGTTTCACCTTGATCAACAGATAGACCGAACATCCTACAACCCGCGCAACCGCATCACTCTTCATTTCGAGGCAATGATAATACCATTTCAGATCATGATACATCTTAGTTGAGCTCTATTGTATCTAAAAATTATACTGATGTGCTTCACTAAGAATTCCTTCTCGCGGACCCTTAATATTTGGAATGCACACTCGACCATTTACCAGAATTATCCCATCATCCAAAAAAACTTAGCAAGCTGTAAAATCCTGACCGTCCAAACTAACTCTTCCATGTCTTTCTCAAAATACACAACCATGTTCTTCCAGCTAAAGGAATCAACAACCAAGTTAGTTTTTAATAGGATGTTAAGCTATTTTCATATCACAATCAGAAATAAATTCTATCCAAGTAGTTGCCTTAGTTTAGTTCTGGCTGAGTGAAGTTCTACTTCAAGCTCTTGTGGCCCATTAAGACTTTCACTTTTCACCATAAAGGTAAGACCAGGTCATTAAGGAAGAGTCTATTGACACTCTACAGGTCGTGTGACAAATAATTCTCTTTCTGGTTTATCAATCTTTTTAAAGCATAAACAATCACCTTACCTTGATGCATCAGAATATAGAACCCACTCAAAACCATGATGCATCTATATAAACTGCATATGGCTCTTTGGGCTTTTGTTATTTCACGATTGGAGTGCTTGTAATCATTTCCTTAAGTTTAAAAAACATTTGTAACAGTATTCCAACCAAGTAAATTGTCTTTTTTTTTCCAATCAGTCGAGTCATTAACTGAGGAATACTCGCAAATCTCTTGATAACTCCATGTAGTATCATGCCAATTTGAGAAAACTCCTTGTCTCAAAGACATTTCAAGGTCTCCGACATTCTGCTATGCTCTTAATCTTATCAAATTTTAAGAATGCTCCTTTATCCAGAATAACATAGACTAGAAATTTGATTTTCATTTTCAAAAACTGCACTCACTTAACTTGGCAAACAACTTATGTTCTCACAGTCTACTCATACCATTTCTCATATGGTTCATGTGTCTTCCTCAAAAAGATTACAAATTCATCCAGACAATCTCTGAAGACTTTTTTCTTGAGCTTCATGAATGCAACATGTACATTAGCTAAGCTGAAAGGCATCAAATGAATTCATAGTGCGTATACGCTGTTTAGAAAGTCATTTTTGAAATCCAACTTTGCTATCAAAATTTGAAATCCGAGGCTAAGTCTATATATTGAGAACTAAGTGGCCCCTTCTAGCTAGTCCAACATCGCATCTTTATGAAGAAGAGGGTATTTGTTCTTTATCGTTACTCTATTTAGCTCTGGGTAGTTGATGCATAACTTGAAACTCCCATCTTTCTTATTGAAAAACAGTACCAATGCACTCCATGGTGAAATGATTTTACGAAAAAAAATCTTTTCCATCAACTCGGTTAGCTGTTTCTTTGGCTCGACGATCTCTGCCACAACCATCTGATAAGGTGCAATAGATAATAGATATGTTATGCTCCAACATTATAGTGAACATATTTGGAAGTGATTGTTTGTAAACTTGTTAGCACTAAGAAAACATCATCAAACCCATTTACAACTTGAATGTGCTTTAGCTTAGTATCCATACCAGCTTCTGCAATTGTAATTATAGCCAAGTATGCTTTACATTCCTTTTCCATCATTTTTCCAGCCATAGTTTTTTAGATGACCAGGTTGAATGATGTCAGTTTGATACCGTAATATTCTAGAATTTCTTCGAATGTCTCATACCGAACAAGTCCCCGGTGTTAGTCCAAATATTCCTTATAATTCCCAAGTCAAGCCATTCTCAATCGTATCATAATTCTTCACTGGAAAAGTCACTAAGTTTGATGGCATATTCTCTTCACCATCATAATTGGAACATCTCAAACATTTTGCAAAATGATCATGGTTTCCCACCTGTGACCTTAACAAATTCGAACAATGTCCAAGGTTCGTTCTGAAACGTGCTTGTTCCAACCATCTCTTGACTAACAAAGCAATGCTAGTCCTGGAGTCAAACGGAACATATGTTGCAACAAAACCCATGTATAAGGCTTTTAGACATTCATGTAGAATGGTAAGATCTCTAACAGAAGAAGGCAACAATTTCACAATGAAAAATAAAGTGTCAGGATTAGATAATAAATCATATTCCCACTCATGTGATAATGCATCCAAACCGGGTTCTAAAGTATTTTCGAGTCAGCAAGAGGGACCAATAATTTTTCTACAACGAAAAGATTATAATTCTCAAGCTCACTATTGCTACTCTCACTTTTTACATTGTAGATGCATTTATTGTTCATATAATCTTCTTTCGAGTCACATTCCAGAGTAGATTATAGTTAAAAATTTAGGAGTGGCTTGGAGCTAAGAAACATGAAATGAAAGCACAAAAAAGAGAAGAAGAATTCAAATTTAATGGCTCCACGACTGATGTGGGGTCAATTTTTACCCCAACAAAGAGTTAGCTATTAGTGTACAACATTTTTAGTAATACTTATGGATCGAATCCTTAGGGACGAGTTATTCACACTTAGAACTTATATGATTTCGGACTAAGGTAAAAACAAAATATGCAAGGGTGTTGTTACATTTTTATTTTGTTTTTATGGTTTTATAAATGCAAATGAACCTACTTTACATGTCAATTTACAAAGGATAGATCAATGATATAATATGCATCAAACAATAGAGAGTTAAAGTAAACAAGCAGAAACTAAAACTCGACTAAGGGCATAATGCTTCGGTCGAGAGCACTATCACAAATATAAATCCTCTCAATTTTCGTGGTTGGGGATCTTATATCTAATTACCAAAGGAGATCGCCTTTGGAACGACCATGCAGTAATTAAAACCACATTAATTCAATCAAGATTGATTGTTCACGATTCTAAATAGATCCACTTTTGTTGCCTACTTAGAAAGGTTCATCAAATACTAGTTCCAGCATTATGTCAAGCTTTTGAAATGCATGCAACTTTAGATCTATTCACAAATGGGCCTAACAAGCAAATAACATTATTGTTCAAGCAGAGATGATAACGTTCTCTATTAAACCTAATTGTTTAGTAATCCAATTCAAGCAAACTCATTGACTCCTTGTAATTTACTGCCTAACATCCAAACTAATAGATCAAAGACATGTAAACACAAAATCAATCATCACAACAAACATTCATGTTAAATCAAAGGGAGACGGATAGATAAAACTGAATGATGAAAGAAATATGCATGTATTGAGATGAGATGGATCCTTTGGAGGCTAACAAAGGGCACACGATCCCAAAGGGTTTCGTCCCTGCCTCTATAGGAACTTATTTGATCTAAAACCTAAATAACTCTCTACGAAATAAAAGCTAAAAAACTATTTATAGTTCAAATTCACTATTAGATCAAATAAGTAAAATTGGGTCTTAAGGCCTCCCAATATTGGGCTTCATGTAAAGGGGTTTTGAGTTTGTTCTTGGGCTTTACAAGGCATGGAATAGAGCCACTTGAGTCTAGAGAATGTCTGGTTTGAGATCCAAGTTGCCTTCCTTTCATTTTGGGCTTTCTCTGCACCCTTCATTCGCAAGACGACTGGACCAATCTTCAGTAATATTGATGTAACTCTTTATCAAAAATTCTGAATGATTTGAAACCACCTTGATAGGAAAGGTAACTCAAATATATAGCTTCTTGTCCAAGTTTCATCGAAATAGATTACGGAAAAGACCTACATCTTGGACGATACTTTTGATGCTTGAAAACTATCCAAAAATTTGCTTTGATCCATTTAGCTCCATAATGCTCCATAAAATGACTTCAAGTAACAAAAATAGAGAAAAACTACATCTAATCATTGAGAACTGTATAAAAACACCAAAAAAGCATACTAAACTCCCAAGGAAAAGTTGTAAAATAATGGTGTTATCGACTCTCTCGGACTTAACTTCTAGCTCGTCCTCGAGTTAAGAAAACGAAGAACATATAAGATGTTTGAAAACTTGGAAACTTACCTTTACTTTTTTTAACTGATTGGAAACTTAGACTGTCGTGACCCAATAACACCAGAGTCGACATTAGACTGAACCTGACACCTGGTGGCGGAGTCTCGGGACCAGTTTGTTCCAAATAAAGGGAGTTGGCTTGTCATAAGGTTTATCTGAGGTGAGGCTATTTTGTAGCCAGGACTGGGTGGTAGAGCTTGTAGGACCGGTTTTGTGGCCTTATGGCCTCATGTGGTGAGGCACATAAGTCCTAGCATAAGTCGAGGCCTTCTTTTTGGCGAAACCCGGTGCTATGATGACCCAGTGAAAAGCTCGAACATCCAGAACATGTCCAGATTAATTTGTCTCCATTTTTCTTCCTTTCCAAAGTAAGTTCCTACGAAAACAATGTATTAAAACATTAAAATCATTTATTTAAAACTTATAACACCAAAATTAAACAACATATCCTAAATCAAAGTCAAAAAATCAAAATCAAATGAAACTAAAGAAATAAAACACATGGGTTGCCTCCCATAAAGCGCTTGTTTATAGTCATTTAGCTCGACTCTTGGGCATTTTGAGATGTTAGGATTTCTCAATGGAGAGTTTAGTCTCCATACTCTTGTTGTAGATCCTTAAGATGAAATCTCCTCTTGTTCTTGTGCTTCTGCCTCTAATGGAACTATTTTAATTGGTTGAGGACACCGAATTTCCATTGCTGGATATCTGTTAGGTACTATCTTGTAGAAAAGGTCCTTGTCAGTATGAAGGAAGTGCATTCTTCCATTTGGCCAAGCCATAACAACTCCTACAATTTCAAGAAATCTTCTTCCAAGTATCAAGCTTGACGAATGCTTCAACTAACTGAAAGTAAATGGGCACAAGATCATGATTAATTCTTATATGAATTCCATGTATTGCTCCTACAGGTCTTTTTATCGATCCATCTACGAAGATGATGCACATTCTGAAGGCCTTATATTTGTAAAACCGAACCGTTCTGCACAGTGTGCTGGCATGAGATTCACTCCAGCCCCATAATCGCATAAAGCTTTCTCAAACACTTTTTTTTTATTGAATACTTGATAATAAAGAACCATGGATCCTCAAATATTTGGAGTGTGATAAAACGCTTGTTAAGGTCCTTAATGTTGTTAAGCATCGCTTCTATGCAATGAAAGTCTTGTATATTGTTTTCAAAACAATTCCTAAGCTACCGTTGAGTAGCCCATGCTCTATCAAAAGCATTAGCATCTGGTAGCTCTTGAGATATCTTGAGAAATGCCGTCAAAATCTCCCATAAATTGAATAATTTGGTTATCTTGTTCACAAGTAGACATTGTCGTTTTTGTGCTCGAAACGAGACCTAGTTTTCTGTTGAGTTGTTCGGATCCTTGCTTTCTTCTTAAATGGCATGCGTGGTTCCACTCCTTGGGGCAAATTTAGATTGTCCAATGGCTGGAAATCAAAAGCTAGGACCTCTCTCTTCATGTCATTAGGCTTAGTGACAAAATTGGTGGTGTTTTCTTCAATCTTCACTAGTTTCTTCTCGATATCTTCGAGATGAGAGTTTAGACAAATGAAATTGATCAAAATTGATCTTGATGTCACGAATCTCAAGAGTTTCATGGTTGATTCTTCCAATGTTTCCATTTGCATCTTGTTGGTCATCTTTCATTCTTGTGTTAGTTTCATTGGCACTAGAGACGAACTTTTACAAATTGTCTTTCAACTCTTTGATCTTTTCATCCAACTCGTCTTTAAAACTTTTGATTCTAAGATTTAAGATCCTAAAATCTAAAGAACAATTCTTTTTCTTAGTTTCCAAGATCTCAACCAAAGACTTAAGTCTTTTATCCATAGCTTTTAAGTTCCAACTTTTTTCAAGATGATTTTCATCGTTTTCTTAGGTTTCTTCAAGTCTTTGCGGGAAATGAGTGTTGACTAGCTCTTGGACTGGCTCTTCTATGTGATTTAGGCGCATGCCTAAGCCTTCAATCGTGAGCTCAAACTTCTAAATACTCTATTCAAGGACGAAATTCTGGTTATCTATGGTTGTATAGATTGTTTGCTCCATGTCGCTTTGAATTTCGAGAAGCTGCTCAGTCAAGTGCTCGACCTTGAACTCAAGAGACTTTAAGGGTGTGTAAGGACATAGAGAATGAGATAAGGGCCATAATACATCTGACCTCTAACTGCTAGGTCATGGAAGATATTGTAGTTTCTCATGGGGAAGAAAACTGTGGAGATTTCGGTGCAGGGATCTCCTTTCATGGCCGTGAAGTGTAGATCTTATTTTCTAGAATTTGTCTGAGTTCTCCAGCGGTATGGAATCGATATACCAGCATATTTGAGTGAATTTTTGGCTTGTACTTCGCTTCCAATCATGTTCTCTTAGCGGTTGATCTCTCAGTACAACATAGTCTCTCTCTAACTGATAGGAATGAGGATAATACTGAATATCTTCCACGAACTCGATTGAATGAGGATTAGAGTTTGTAGATCCTTAAAAAATTTTGTACATGGCTTTACAGAGGTTTAAGGTTTCGAAACTTTGGCTCTGGTTTCTTGTATTTTCCCTGTAATACACAAGAGAAACATATAAATAAGTTAGTAGAATGACAAAATCAGATTTCTAATAGAAAAAGGATAATACCAAGTGTTATTATCTACAAAGAAAAGAAAGAGCAATAAATTAATAGTAAATTAGTCTATATCCAAAGTGTTAATATCCTAAAAGAATTACAAGAAGTTAGAAGAAAAAGCACACTGAAATGTTAACAAAGAAAACCGAAATTCCTAGCTAACAATCGAAATCCTAAGATAAACATTTCTAGTCCCGGGAAAAGGCGCCAAAAACTTGATATGGAGTAAAGTTATATCCCAACTAAAACCTAGCTGCAAGTGTGCAACATTCGCTATAATACTTAGGGATCAAATCCACATGGACTAGTTATTCAGTCTTTGAACTTATATGATTTCAGACTAAGTTAAGAACAAAATATGTAAGTGTGTTGTCACATTATTATTTTGTTTTTATGGTTTTATAAATGCAAATGAACCTACTCTACATGCCAATTTACAAAGGGTATTTAATAATATGATATGCATCAAACAATAGTGAGTTAAAGTAAACAAGCAGGAATTAAAACTCGATTAGGGGCATAATTATTCGGTCTAGAATACAACTACGAATGTAAATCCTCTCCACTTTCGAGGTTCTAGATCTTATATATAATCACTAAGGGACATTGTCTTTTCAATGGTCTTGTAGTAATTGAACATGCATTAATTCGGTCAAGGATGATTGTTCACGATTCTAAATAAATCCACTTTCGCTACCTACTTAGAAAGGCCCATCAAATATTAGTTCCAACAATATGTCAAGCTTTTGGAATAAATACTACTTTATATCTATTCACAAACTTTCCTAGCAAGCAAATAACATTACTTTTCAAGCAGAGACGATAACATTGTTGATAAAACTTAATCGTTTAGTATTCCAATTCAAGAAAACTCATTGACTCCTTGTAATCTACTGCCTAACATACAAAATAATAGATCAAAGACATGTAAAAATGAAATCAATCATCACATCAATCATTCATATCAAATCAAAGGGAGAAGGATAGATAAATCTGAATGATGAAAGAAATATGGATGTATTGAGATGAGATAGATCCTTCAGAGGCTAACAAAGGGCACGACCCCATAAGGTACCATCCCTGCCTACTTAGGCACTTATTAAATCTAAAACCTAAAGAACTCTCTGTGTAATAAAAGCTAAAAAAAAGTTTTTACAGTACAAGTTCACTATTATGTCAAGTGAGTAAAATCGGGTTTTACGGCCTCCAAATGTTGGGCTTTGGTAAAGGGGCATTGAGTTTAGTCTTTGGGCTTTAAAATGCTTGGCATAGACCCAGCTAAGTTTGGATAATGTCTTGTTTGAGACCCAAGCTGCCTTCCTTTCATTTTTTCTTTTCTCTGCACCCTTCATTCCTAAAACAGCTGAACCAATCTTCAGTAATATTGATTTAACTCTTGATCAACAACTCTGAATGATGTAAAACAACTTTGATATAAAATCTAACTCAAATATCTAGCTCTTTTCCATGTTTCATCGAAATTCATTAAGGCCTAGGCCTTCATTTTGTACGATACTTCTGATGCTTGGAAACTGTCCTGAAACTGGCTTTGATCCATTTAGCTCCACAATGATCCATAATATATTGATTGACCTAAAATGAGTTGAAATACCACAAATAGAGAAAACTACTTATAATCTTTGAGAATTGTATAAAAACATTAAGAAAACATACTAAAATCCGAAGGGAAAGTGGTAAAATAATTGTGTTATCAGCGACCTACCTCGATATAACGGTGCTCAACCAGACGGTTACGGGACTTCACAAGAAAAGATGAGTTTTTTCCCAATCACCAAACTGTCAACATAAACCCATCTGCATGATGACATTACCCTGACTGTTCATGGACATCAATGCCACGAACATTTCTATACCTTAACACTATAAATATCCCTTTATAACCTAACTTCTTCTTCTCTATTTTCCCTTATGCGTTTTGTGATGTTTATTTTTTTTTATCTTGAACTGTTTTTTGGATCAAAATTCTCTTTTTTATGAAATTTTATCAATTATAAACGCATATCAAGCTCACCATTATGTTTATGTTTTCTTTCTTATCTCATCTCTTTTCTCTTTTTACGATTTGTGAGTAGTCCTTTTATATGGATCTTTTTATTTGAGATTTGACTAGATAGGATTCTAATAATGGTGTTTGGATGATTAATCTTTAGGTTTCAATAGAATAGGTGGACTTAATGCGAGATTCTAGAGTAGCTAATTAGAAACTAAACTTGTATGCATTTTGTTCTCCAAAGGTGTTCGATGAAATGTCTAGGAGAACCTAAATTCGTGGTAATAATGTCTAGCCAATGAAAGTTGATAGTTAGAAAGATTAGTGACTAAATAGATTTGTTCTTATTGATTTGTTTAATTGCAACATACAAAAGTTGAGTTACTACATCATATAGGAAATAATTTATTACAATGAGTTATTGTTTTCTTTTACTAGCATCGGTTTATTAATGTTTGAACCCTAGAGTACACAATAACATAACCATGCACTTGCGGATTTTGTGTAGTTCTTAGGAAAATTAGGACTTATAAATTGTGAAGTTATATATGTTTGAAAAAGAATGTACAACAAATTTTTGGCATTGTTGTCGGAGAACTAATAGCTAGTTATAATTTATCTTTGGGATTTTGATTTCTTTTAAGGCTAAGCGTTTATTTTTAAATATAAACTATGTCTTTGATTTTGTATTTGTTATTTCATTTTGTGAAGTAATGAATCCAAGAAGACAAGGAGACTCGATTGTGCAAAGAATTAACTTGGCATTTGAAGAACAAAGAAACTATGAACATCAAGAGGTTGTAGGAGATTTACATACTACATTCACCAACTCAACAAAGATGGGTATTTGGCCACCACAATGTCATTTGCCTCATTTTGAGATCAAGTCAAGCCTCATCAAATGGTACAAAATGCTATGCATTGGGTTGGATATGGAAAACCTATATATCACTTTGATAACTTTGAGAGATTGTGTGAGATTGTGAAGATGCAAGGTATCCTGAATGATTAAATAAAGCTCTCCCTTTTCTCATTCTCTCTATCGGAAATAGGTTTCTAATGGGAGTAGATCTTGGTGAGCTCTTCAATCGCCACATGGGAAGAGTGTAAGAATAAATTGCTTCACAAGTTCTATTCCCACCAAAAAACCACCAAATATAGCACAAACATTGCCAATTTTAAAGAATGGTTTGAACAGATACTTAAAGAGGCTTGGGAAAAATGTATAATGGATATGTGAGAAATCACACGTATCTTGGCTTCATACATGAGAGTCTTCGTCAAAGTTTTCATAGTAGAGTCCACCATCACGTTGGAATCACCATCAACACGACATGCAATGAGAATTTTACAAGTCAATCAACGAAGGGAAAAAATTGGTTAAAAATTTGGCAAGAACCAATCATGGTGATAAACGCTATTAAGAGATAAATACTAGGACTGATGAAATTACTAAGGTTTTTAGATAACGGTTATGCATCCAAGATAGAGAAATCCAACTAAATAAGCTCCTTGGAATCAATAAGAAGAGGTTTTTATCAAGCGGAGAGGTCAAGGGTATTTCTCCCAAGGATCTTCACCAAGAAGAATCCATCAAACACATGTACAAATCTTTGCTCAAGGTTATCAAAATGATTAATCTCCTATGACACTTAATTAACATAGAGATGAAGAAACACATGCTTTGTTAAGAAAGCTTTTGGATGGTTAAGACAAAAGTAAGCGAGAAGCTAATAAGAAATTTGAAGTAGTCAACAATAATATTAATAAAATTTACATGGAGATGAAAGAAAATTGTGAATCTCTTGCCTCTCATGTGAAGAACATGAATGATAAGATAGCCGAGAAAGCATCTAAACTAAAGGTCAAAAAGGGAAGCTTCACGGAAAATGTGAACTAAACCCAGAAGAATTGTGCTATGATATTACTTTGAGAACTTCAAAAATTGCCACCGCGGATACCAGTGGAGACGCCTAAAGATAATGATGAATATTGATGTGAAGAAAATCCCATAGAGGAAGATGTAAAAGAGCATGAAAGAGAGGAAGAGATTCCTAAGTTGTCTAAGGAGACACTGATAGCTCATGTTTTCACCCGAGATAACACTACAAGCGTACAGATGTACGTTGTAGTGGTTCGGGATCGAATCTACAGAGATCGAAGAGTAGCACAAAGAGTTAAGATCAAACAGCGGGCTAAGGCTAAAAAGATGTCTTGTAGGATGATGCAAAATCGAAATAAAGAAAGCAAGAAAGCAGGCAGCAAGAAAACGAAGTTGTAAACGATTCAAACAAGTGTTGGGCATCGAGTATTCTCAGGGAAACAATTCATTGTTGGCTTAAAGTACAGATTAGGTAAGAGGTTAAGAACTGTCTTGAACTCAAATTCTGATCTAGAACTGATATACTTCCGTAGTATCGACGCCCTATGCACTAGAAACCTCGAGACTAACTTCCGTTGACCCTGGATTTCTAGTCATGCAATACTAACAGATTTGACAGGTTCACAATTCACTTAAACATCAACTTCTGTTGGCTTAAGAAGAATTGCTCATCTATGATTCTTTCAGGCTTTTAATCATTCACCTTCCAGCAGTTAAACAACCTAAGATCAGAAACTAAGTGATCAATTTAGTTTCATGCATTACGATTAATCATAGACAAAGATCCGTTAGATAATATCCCTAAACGTGCAATTCTATATCAACAAATCATGAATCCGCTCTGTGAGAACCCTAAACCCAACGATTAAAGTACTCACACATGTTCAGAGAATCAACACAAATACATTTCAAGAGAGACATGATCGTATTAATCAATAAACAAGAGTAAAAAGAGGGTTCAGAAAGCTTCTCAATGAAGATCTAAGATGCTTCTTCNCAGAAAAATTGCATAATACAAAGAGAAACTCGAGTCTAGGTCTTTTTGATGAAATCCGGTCTGAAACAAGTTCGGTCTGGTTCTTCGTAAAATTGGTCCGAAAATCGGGACAAGGATCGATCGATCCATGTCCATGAATCGGTCAATCGGTGTCCAAAAATCTGGGTATTTCCAGCTTTGCGCGAACACTTCCTTC
>OVAN01005487.1:0-23401 GCA_900406275.1 Anastatica hierochuntica | reverse complement strand
CTCAAAGGATTACAAAGCTTAGCAGCGTGTTCTGATAATCGAAAATAGCATCCTCTAACCTAAAACCGATTCTGGGTGTTTTAATATGTAATCTGAGTCTTCAATCTTCGGTTCTGGTTCAAAATAAGTGGTTTTGGTCGCGTCAGGACAGGGATCGATCGATCCTTATTTAGAAGACTTCTTTAGAAGTCTGCATCGGATGCATGTGTTGTTTCTAACCTAATTGATATTAGTTGCTTTAAATCGACTTAATTTTGTGAAAATTAAAATATATACCTTCTAATTGATTAGACTTAATTTACAGATATACATTTTAATCAATTTTTTTTTTCCAAATTTTTTAATTTAAAAACAAGTTTTAATTACAGATGCAGACTTGGATGCATGTGTTGCTTTTAACCTAATTGATCTTAGTTGCTTTAAATTGACTTAATTTTGTGAAATTTTAATTTATATACCTTCTAATTGATAAGATTTAATTTATGAGTATACATTTTTACTCAAATTATTTTTTCAAATTTTTTAATTTAAAAACAAAGTTTAATTACGGATGCAGACTTCCAGAGAAGTCTGCAAATGAAGTCTACTGACTCCGTGTCAGACTTCTAGAGGGTATAAGGGTAATTGTCCTTTCTATTTTTTTTTTTTTTGTTCATAAAGGTCTTGAATGTAATTTCCCTATCCCAAAAGTTAGTTTTGTCTAAAAAATATGTTTTGGGTTACTTTCATTTTTAAATATTTGTTTTAGGTTAGTTTTGTCAATTTCCTCTATCTTTATAAACTAATAATTTTGTATGAAAGGATAATCGTACCAAAATTACATCTTCTTGAAGTGTAAATATAAAACATGTTATATTGATTTGTATAAACATATATATAAATAAATGTAAAAAGAAAAATACAATTATTATATATTAAACCAGAAAAATTTTCAAACAAAAGAGTTTGTTTCTAACATTTGCAAAAAATGTAAATACATATTTTACCACAACAAAAAAGGTAAATACATAGTTCTTTTTTAACGCGTTTTTTTGTTTGGGTTTAAGGGTAACAAATGCAAACATTGTCTATGTGTTACGAATCGCAAACCACTTGGTTACTTGAGTTTCAGCTCGAGTGCTTTACTTGTTGAAAGCTATTCACTTTTTCAATTAGTCGAACACTTTCACAAAACCGGTGCTAAGACTTAAAAAACTCAAACACAAAGACTGAGTATTAGACAATCTGGATCGATTAGTGAATCCAGAGACCATATCCATCTGAATTCCAAACCAACAACAGGTTTCGGTCTACCAGAGAGGGTTTCAAACATAACAACGTGCTTACAGTTTCTAACTTTCCCACATGGGCGTGTTAGGATTTTCACCGTTTGACTTTGTACATAGCTTAGTTGTTAGTTGTTACTGACCAAACTCTTGTTAGACTAAATGTGAATCTAAAATATATTTCTTTATTATTCTTTCCTTCGAGACTTCACATGGACACATCGTAGTATCGTACGTTGGTTCTTCTCTAAAGAGCTTACCAGTGACTCGCTGGTGCAACCTGGAAACCCCATTCCGTGACTGTTTCGTCCTTAGCAGAGAGACAAGAGACAATGAACCTCAATGAATCATGATTGATGATATGAAACTCCTGAAAAAACACAATTCATATGATGTTTAACACAAATAATGGTTTTTCTGTAAGACTAATGAATCCTGGAATAAACAAAGCGATCAATTTTAGTAAACATATTTATATAAGAGAAAATGGGTATAGATTTGTTACCAACAGAGTTCAACAATTGCGACACATAAACCCGAGAACCACTAGACTATGTCGATAACATAAACTTCTTAAGTTAGGTCATTGTCAAAAGAGAAGCTTGCAAATCAAAACATTATAATGTTAAGAGATTACCTAAGATTCGGTAATTCTAGTGCTTCACTCTTTTCTTCTTCACCTCTACTTAAAGGCCAAGTCATATCTTGAATAATCCAGAACACTTATTTCTCCAACAAGACGTTCATCAAGTAACACGCTATGTCCTCGTACCTTGATTTGCAAAATTCTTTCTCCAACATGTCCTCCGTACCTTGATTTGAAAAATCTATTATAAGCAAATTAAGCATGTTTTCAAATTTATTTCTCGTCAGTTAGGAAAAAATTACTTTAATAGGCTTAGGTTTCTTGTAAGTTGTAACCACTTTACCTGGAATACGAAGACCACTCAGTCCCTACTCAGGCGTTGTTTTGTCGTGTACCCAGACATCTTTGCTCATCAACCATCTTGGAAGATTATATTCTGAAAGAGCTCGTCGTAGCAAATCATCTGGTTTGACTCTGTTTCTCAGCATATGTTCATACAAGAATACGGCTTCAGCGAGTCTCCCAACTTTGCAACAACCACAAATAAGAATTGTGTAGGCAACAACATCAGGCAATAACTTGGCACCTATGGCTTGATGGAAAATATTTGTTGCTTCATCCACTCTTCCTCGTTTGCAAAGACCGTTGATTATGATGCTATAACTAATTATGCTTGGAGAAATGCCTTTATCTTGCATATCCTCGAAAAGCTTGAAAGAACCTTCAATATCAACTGATTTTGAAAACAAATCCATTAGACAACCGTATGTGACAGCATTAGGTTTAGGGCCCTTTTCCGTCATAACGGAGAACATCCTAATAGCACCATCCACATCATTGATTTTACAGAGCGCATGGATAAGTATAGTCAAAGTAACGGAATTGGGTCCAAAAGGAGTACATTTAAGCATCTCGAATATCCTCGCAGCTTCATCTAACCTTCTAAAAGAGCAGTACCCACATATCATTGTGTTATATGTCATAACATCAGGCTCCATCTTTCCTTTGAGGAGACTATCGAAGAACTTAGAAGCGTCCTCTATGCGGTTACTTTTGAAAAACAAATTGATGACGACATTACAAACCGCGATATCCATAGAGACTCTATTCGTCTGCATAAACTCAAAAAGATGAAGCCCAATGGTTGGCTTCATATGCTTGCAAAATGCATCCATTAGGGTACAAAATGCTACAGCATCAGGTTCAAAACCCAATTTAAACATCCGGAAAAAAAGAAACAGTGCTTCGTCTAGTCGACCTTCCATGACACTCACCCTCATAAGCGTGGTAAATGTAGTCACATCGGGATTTATACCATAAATCCCCATTAATCTGAACACCTTAAATGCCTCATCAAAACGATTTAACCTACACCAGCCATCTATTAAGGAATTAAAAACTATAACATTGGGCTGAACGGACTGGCCTAGAGTCTTAACAGAGAATCTCAAAGCATGGAGCATAAGCCCTTGCTTACAAAGACCATCGACAAGCACGCCATATATGACAACATCAGGTGGATAACCCCTCTTTATCATATCCTTGTATAAAGCAAAACCGGATCTCAAGTTTCCACACTTGCCAAAACAATTAATGAGACTGCTATAAGTTACAATGGATGGCTCTAGACCACGTTTCAAGATCTGACCATATATACCATAAGCCTCGTAAATTCCACCATCATGGAACAAGCCTTTTAAGAGAATGGTATAGGTAACCACATTAGGGGAAATTCCTTGACATAACATTCTCTTGTACACATCAGACGCTGATGCTAAATCCCCAGATTTAACGTATACATCAATCATTGAGCTGAAAACAACTACATCCAACTTCACGCCTTTATGTAATGCCTGAGAGAAAAGTTTATGACCCACTCCTAACATCCCTGCTTTAAAGTATCCATCAATCAGAGTACTGTAAGCGATTAAGTCTGGCGCTATCCCCTTCTGTTCCATTACTTTAAAAAGCTCCAACGCTCTATCCATTTTGCCTCTTTTGCAGAACCCATTAATCATCGTACCAAAAGTCACCACATTAGGTGCTGGACCAGAATCCAACACCAAACTTAACATCTGAGATGCGACCTCTATGTGATCTATTGAAAGACCTTTCAAAATCTTATTACAAGAAGCAATATCAACATGAAAACCTTTCTCAATCACTAGTCGGTGGAAATCTAAAGCCTTTAAGACCTCTCCTTTGCGGAAAAGAGCATCCAACACAAAACCATGAGCACGGAGAGAAGAAGGGCGTAATCCTCTACATAGTTTATCAAAATGATCAATTATTAAGTCAATACGAGCATTATCAATCAAAGAAGTTAGCATCCTATATACAGAATTCTCCGGTATAACTAGACCCAATTGAAAACTATGCAAGAATATCTTGATAGCCTCATGAAGCATGCCATATCTACAACAACATTCCATCAAAAACCCGCAAACAACACCGTGGTCCAATGACCTATCCGGAAACGCACCCAGAGCATGTAAATCCTTTCCACGATTAGTAATCATTTCATCAAACACCTTAACTGCAACATCGAACATTCCATTGCGAAGCAAAACGTGGGCAAGGACAAGAAAAGATGGAGCTCGTCCAGAGATCTCTGCCCATCGAAAGTACTCGAGTGCAGAATAGGGATTTGATTGAAGAGAAAGAAGAACCAAGCTCGTCTCGTTTCGCTGCAAATCAAGGTCGTAGTCAGAAACTAATAGGTTAAAGTTGCCTTCTTTGATTGCTGCGGCTAGGGCTTTCGCAGAGGCAGACGAAAACCCACGAGATTTACGAATGTTCAGCCTCACAAATACTGAAAAAGTCTTGCGTAACTGTAAGGCTGACGATGAAGTGAAAAGAAACATCTTTCAGAGAGTGTTCCCATTACCGGCGGGAAGAGAGCGAAGCGATTCTGCTCCGTTGTGCTTTTTTTTCTTCCATTTTCTATTTCTTTATTCCAAAAGAAAAACGCAACCCGAAGAATTGACCCGGCTTATAAAGAAATGGGCTTTAAGTGAATGGGCCCAATAGAAGCGACTCTCTCCCTCGTTTAAACCCTAATTAGCCGCCGTGGAAAGATCCAGAACCCGACCCGGATAAACAAAATATATGGGCTTTACTTGCGTCAGCCCAATAGTGTGACTTTATTTAATGGGAGTGATCCTCACCCACAACGTCAAACCCTAATTTATATAACAATTATACGCCGCCGTGAACGTGAATCCCCAGCGCCGCTTTGATTAGTTGGTTCCATCTGAGTCATGTCTTGGATTATTGCATTAATATGTAGCAAATTTTTATGATTTTCTAATTTGGTGGTGTTGATGTATGATGAGAATCGCACTATGTATCAAAGGCTATGTCGAATAATGTGGCATAGTCTTTGAGCAAACAGTGCGTAAACAAAGAGCTGTTAAATCAGCAAGCGGCCAGACAACCGTCGGGATAGATCCACAGGTGAAGCGGTGTCTTTCTCCGTTCTCAGCTACTAAATCTATCCCATATTCTTGTTCAAATGAATCTCATTTCCTTCACAAAAGTTTCAGTTAGTAGTAGTTGCACCTTGTATCGAAGGTCATGGCCTCGTTCTGGTGGCATGGCCTTTTTCGAGGTTGCACAAAGGAAAAGTTGTTTAAATCAGCAGGCGGCCAGACAACCGCCGGGATAGATCCACAGTTTTTGCGGTTTCTCTCTCCGCTCTCAACTACTAAATCTATCCCACATTCTTGTTTCATCTTAGCTTAGTTACTTTATGTTAAATGCTTTCTACTAAAGATTATTAAATGTGAAAAATAGACATTTGATCATCTTTTGTTTACAATGTATTTGCCATAATCCACTTATTAAAAAGGTTAATTATAGATTAGCGATTGACCAATTTGTACAGATTCAAAGTTCTTTTTACTAAGCTGCTTATTTGTGAGAAATTCTATGATCATCTTACAATAATCTGCCCAACAAAAGACTTGCAACCTCCTCTTGTTTCATCCTTTTTTGATTCATTTGAATAGCAAGAGATGGCTCAACTTCTTCGTCAGTTCTGACTTACCGAACCTACAACAGGAGCCTCGGGAGTGTGAGGGCACTCTGATACGTTAGGAGTGTTCAAATATTTTTGCCTAATCTATCTACTTTTAATTACAGAGTGTATTAGTAAATGGCCTGTTCTGTTTCTTTTCCACAGCTCGTTAGCTTCTTTAAAACGTGCAATGTTTGTATTCCCTTTTCTTTTGTCATTGCGATTGCCTGTAACAAGGTTTGAGAAATTTGATTTCTTAAAACAAAAACTAAAGAAGAATTCGAATGCTTTGTAATCATTTTTGTAATCTGTCACCCAATAGAAAATAAAAAGAAGATCTCCAAAGAGGAAAAGAACAAATCAAGACAAGTAAATCATTATAGATCTTTTGATATTTGCGTTAGATAATATTGTTAATGGTATTGCTGTTCTTATGTAAAGCCAGAGGTGGCTGATAGAAAGAAAGATTGAACCTTGAACTTTTACACTTTTATTTTATTAGGGTTTTCTTCACATAAGATTTACAAGGTTTTGTGATTCTATATATAGAATCAAGTCACATTTTAGAGATCCTACACTCTGTATTTGAAACACGGTTCCCAATATCTCAAATGAATTTTGAAGAGGAGGCTCTGCTTTTGTCTTCGTCTGTTTCTCTCTTCTTTTTTGCAAATCGTACTTCACATTTATACTTGGATGAATTTGAATATGTGGGCTTGGCAAGTTTGTTTATGAGCAAAACAAAGGCATTTTGGGACAGAGACTTGGTAAATATGTCTGCAATTTGTAAGCTTGCAGGAACATGACGTGTCTCGATTACTTCAAGCGCAACTCTCTCCCGAGTGTAGTGATAGTTGGACTCCAAATGGTTCGACCGTTTGTGAAAGCTCAGATTAACATTGAGATGAACCGTTGAAAGATTGTCGCAGTGGAGAATTGTCGGACTTGGCTGAGGAAATTGTAAATCTCTGAGAATGGAAGAAATCCAAGTTAACTCAGCAGTTGTGTCCGTAAGAGCACGACACTCGGCTTCGGTTGATGACCGAGACACTGACTTTTGCCTTGTTGCAGACCAAGACACTATTCTCGAGCCAAGAAAAGTACAGAAATTAGTTGTCGATCTTCGAGTTTCTTTGCAACCGGCCGAATCGCTATCACTATAGGCGATGACAGAGAGATCCTTTTGATCTGCGAAGATGGATGCCAAGTGAAGTAGTGCCTCGAAGATACCTTAGTGTTCGTTTCAGCAAGGAGAAATCATAGACTGTTGGAGAATGCATTATCTGACAGACAAAATTGACCGCAAACTGTATATCCGGTCTCGTAAGGGTTAAATATTGGAGTTTCCCTGCCAAGCTTCGAAAATAAGTCGGTTCAGAGAAGGCTTCACTGCAGCTTGTGACATCTAATCTTGCTGGAAGAGGAGTTGACACAGATTTACAGTCAAACATTCCGGCCTAGTGTCGAATATCCTCAACAGATTTCTGTTGACTTAAAAATAGACCATCTTGAGAGTGTTGAACTTGTATACCCAAAAAATAATGAAACTTCTCAATATCAGTCATTCGAAATTCTTTATTCATACTGACCAACAAAGTTTGAGTGAAAGCAAAGTCATTCCCAGTCAGCATTATGTTGTCTACATAGAGGAGAAGCACTAAGGTTCTTCCATCTTGGTTATAAACATATAGAGACGGGTCGTGTTTACTGCAAGTAAAGCCAAATTCCAATAAGAAATTTGTAAATCGATCATACCATGTCCAGGGAACTTGTTTTAATCCGTAAGTAGCTTTGTGTAACTTGCAAACATATGATGGATGCTTCGGATCTTCAAAGCTGGGTGGTTGAGACATATATACTTCTTCATGTAAGTCTCCATGGAGAAAGGCGTTTTTAACATCAGGTTGTGTAACCTTCCAATCTTTTGTTGTGGCAACATCAAGAACTATTCTTATTGTTGTCGTTCGAACCACTGGACTGTTCCAAGAAATCAATGTCTTCTTCTTGATCATAACTCTTGGCAACAAGTCTAGCCTTGAGTTTGTTCAAGGTTCCATCAGCATTGAGCTTCGTCCTAAGCACCCACTTGCAGCCGAGTATATTCATAGTAGGAGTAGGAGGAACAAGGCTGAATGCGTTGGTAATGTGCATACAATCGACCTCGCCTGTCATCGTGTCTGTATATCTTGGATCATTAAGCGTCGAGGCCACAAAATTTCGTTCTGGTGGAATTAGCTTGCTGGCAAGCAAGGCATATCGAAGGTTAGGCTTTCGAATTCCAGCTTTGCCTCTGGTGACCATAATATGTGTATTCGGCACAATTTCTTGCTCAGGTGTTTCTACAACCTCAATAGACTAATCGTGTTCAGCTTCTTCTGAAGAGACAGATTCTGCATATGTGTTATCAGCATTAACTGCTTCATAAGTATTCTCATTTGTATTCTCTTGGTCCATAACAGGTAGTGTTGGCAGCACTGCAACAGAAGAATGTGAGGAGATCACTGTAGAACTTGATACCGATGCAGCCTGCCAAGCCTTAAGAAGACGAGATGAAACCTCACGAACCAGATTTTTATATCGTGAGGTAAAGGGATATGATTGTTCATCAAGCACAACATGACGACTTATATAAATGTGTCCCATTGGAAGATATAAACAGCGATATCCCTTGTAGTTGGCATTGTAACCAAGGAACACACACTGAAGCGAGTGAGGTTCGAACTTGTGTTCCACATATGAACGAAATAAAGGATAGCAAGCACTTCCGAAAACCCGTAAAGTTGAGTAATCTGGTTCTCTCTTGAACAAAATTTCATGTGGTGTGTTTTGTCTCGTTTGGTACCGAAGGAAGAAGGTTAATGATGTAGTTTTCCGTAAAAAAATGCTTAAACCTAATAGCAAAGAGGAACACAACTGTGAAATATCATCGACAAGCTTAATTCGATGAGATGCATGTGTTTACACTCAGCATGACCGTTTTGTTCCGGCATATATGGACAAGAGATTAAGTGTTGAATACCAGATTTAGAGAAAAGAGATGTGAATTTATGACTTTTAAACTCACCACCACCATCACTTTGAAAAATTTTAGTCTTCTTATCAAGCTGTTTTTCAATCAGACTCTGAAATTGCACAAAAACTTCATAGAAATCAGATTTGAGACGAAGAGGATAAAGCCAACTGTGTCTTGAATAATGATCCACAAAAACCACATAATACTTGAACCTTTGTACACAAACAACTGAAGTAAGCCCCCACAAATCACAACTAATACGACCAAGAGGTTCAGACACAAATAATGTAGAAATAGAGAATGGAAGACTTAGACTTTTTCCCATTTGACATGACTCACAAATATTGTTTTTACTGCTTTTATTTAAAGAGATAACATTTATGCTTTGAATACTCTTGATAACAGCATGACTTGCATGATCGAGTCGATGATGCCAAGTTAAGTCATCAGAAGCTTTCTGCCTGTTTGAATAGAAGGTGATAAAGTTGTTGTTTTCCAGAACGTACAACCCATTACGACGTGGACCCTTTGTTAGAACTCTCTAGCTTGCTAAGTCCAGAATGCATACCTTATATGCATCAAAAAATGCACCACAAGGGAAATCTTCACATAATTTAGAAACAGATAGCCAAGACTTTTGAATAGATGGACATACCAAAACGTCATGAAGAGGTATACTACATGATGATGATGGAAGACTAGTGGAGCCAACATGTGTTATGGGAAGGAAAGAACCATTACCTACCATAATTGCTTCATAACCATTATACAACTTTGACTCTTGAAGATTTGTTGTAGAGTCCACAATGTGAGCCGAAGAACCATTATACGGCTTTGACTCTTGAAGATTTGTTGTAGAGTCCACAATGTGAGCCAAAGCTCCCGAGTCCAGATACCATTCTCTGCCTGACGAATGTGAGACAACTAAGGTAGCCAAGGCTTGAGGGAGATCATCACTCTGATACAAATTGTCGAAGAGATTCCAACACTTAAAAGTTCTGTGACCAACCTTACCATAAATCTTACACACATGACGCTGGTAAGTTGATTCAAATGCAGTAGGTGAGAGAGACTTGTTGGTGAAAATCACGGCCTCTAGATGTATATCCTCCTCTACTACCTCGACCACTGCCAAACCGAGAGCATCAAACCTTGAATATCCTCCTCTGCCTCTATTGTAGTAAGGTGGAGAGGCTAAGAATTTAGTCTGCTCTATTTGAAAGGCCAAGTGAGGCATCACTGTAGAAACATCTTCTTGAGATACTAGACGCCTATCAAAGTTACCAACTATGGACACCGCATCATTGAACATCGGTGGAGGAAATCTTGAAAGAAAATCCTCAACAACGGTCACAATCGGGTCGTATTCCTTATCAAATTCCATTCAAAAAGATGAAAATCTTCATGGATTATTTCAAGGTTTGACCAATGGAGCTCAACTGATCACAAATGGCTCGAAACTCATTAATAATCAGCAAATGATTTCCCAAACTTAAACAGGCTTTGAAGAGCTCGTCGGAGCTCAAAAACACGAGCATCAAAACTTTTGTTAAAGTTTTGACCCAAGGCATTCTAGATTTCAAACGATGAGTTAAGACTAAACACAGAGCCAATCACTTCTTCACTAAGAGTTCCTAACAACCAAGAGCGAACAAGCTGGTCCGTACAATACCATTCTTCATAGCAAGGATTAGAGATAACCTAGACCATTTCATTGATCTGAGTCTCAATGGTTGTTGCGGGCTGATTCTAATGCCCATTAACAAATCTAAGAAGCTTTTGGCTACTGAGCAGAGATTTGAATTGTGTTTTCCACATCAAGTAGTTTCTGTCATTTAGCTTGAGGGTGACAGAACTCGCAACATGAATATTAAAAGGAAATGGGTATGGATCTTGGTTCCCCGCCATCGAAGACCTGTTAAGGTTTTAGCGAGGCTCTGATACCATATGTATAGCCAGAGGTGGCTGGTAGAAAGAAAGATTGAAACTTTAACACTTTGGTTTTATTAAGGTTTTTTTCACATAAGATTTACAAGGTTTCGTGAGGCTATATATAGAATCGAGTCACATTATAGAGAACCTACACCTATCCATCTTTGTATTTGAATCAGGGGTTTCCAATGTCTCAAATGAATTTCGAAGAGGAAGCTCTGCTTTTGTCTTCATATGTTTCTCTCTCATTTCTGCAAATCATACCTCACATTTCTTTAGCGTGAAGGAGAGAGATGACTTGGATTTGAATCTGTGGGCTTGGATAAAACATTAATGGGCCTCTAATTCTCTTTTGTATTTTTATGACCCAAACTCTGTTTTTCCTTTCCTCTTCTTCTTGCTTCATCCTCTGTTTCGACATTATCCAGGTCTATTTTGATTGTTGATTTTACAATTCGAATCATAAGCTAATGTTGGACACTAAGTTACAATTTTGCTTGAAAAGGAAAAGGAGGTCCCACAAACGACTTGGTCAAGAGGATTATTACTGTCTTTTGTTCCAACACGTTGCTCCATTGAAAATATGATGATATATACAAGGATATGGGTCTCTTTTGTTTTCTTCTTAAAGCATCACTTAAACTTTGCAATTCTCCAGACAGCCTTTGTTTCTCTCACATTTGATGATTCTTCACTTCCCATAAATATTTATCATATCCTATCAATGATTCATTAATTTGTCTTATTATTTTAAGCTCTTTTCAGTTTCTTTAGGATCATCACCATGAGGGACTATAACCATAAAGAACTTGCTTCTGTTTCATATCGAAGGTGTTGTTCCATTGCCTAAATCAGCAACCAATTTGACGATTCATAAAGTTTCTATATTGCCACTCGTTTTCCTCATATTATACGAAGTTTCAGGAGGTTCTTTTGATGCTGAAGGCAGTGTGAACGCAGCAAGATCACTCTTAGCCCTTTTGGGGCTTATTATCTTCCCTTTCATTTGGCGTATTCTCGAGACAGTAATCACTGCAGAGATGAGCACAATGTTTTTGATGAACGACGGTTTTGTGCTTTGGGTCTCCTCTACTTTAGGAATCTTTCGAGGTTTCAAGTTGGTTGGATGAAATGGTTTTGAGGGGTTATCGCTAACGTTTTGTATCCAGTCCTCTTCATCGATTATTTGAAATCCATAATAACAGTTCTAGCTAAACGTTTTTCAAGAGTTACGTCGATCTCGATCTTGACTCTGTTTCTTACTTACTTAAACTACAGAGGGCTAACTGTTGTTAGTTGGATTGCTGTGTTTATGAGAGTTTTCTCTATGCTTCCTTTTGTTGTGATGAGTCAAGTTTAGAGATGTCAGATGGTTTGTTCATTGTCTATTAGTCCAAACCCATTTGTCCATTTATTGTTTATGGACATATAGTGACCATGTCCATTAAGGATCGAGTCCATTTAACACCAAACCCATTAAGTACTAATTTGTATGGGCTGTCCACGGAGTCCATTAAAAGACCATGTCAGACAAACATATTTTGAGAGAAGAAGAAGACGAATTGCAAAATATGTCCGAAATAAGAACAAATCCTCTGCATGTATTTGAAATATTCAAACCCCAACCTTTTCAATTCCCAGAGGAGATGATGGAGAGAAGAGTGATGGAGAGACGACGGAGACTTAGAGAGACCACGAAGAGAAGAATCGTTGCCGAGACTCGAGAGAGAGTTGGACGAAATGAAAATTTTCCCCAAATTTGCGAAACCCTAACTTTCTAAGATTATTGGACAGACCACGCCCATAAATCTTGAATCCATTAACACCCATTGTCCAATGGTTTTGTGACTTTTAGCCAATTAAATCTGCATGGACAAATGGGTTTAACCAAAATATGTCCATTTATATTTGGACATGAACGACCTATGGTCAACCCACCTATTTGACATCTATAGTCAAGTTTCTATCCCGCGGCTTAAGCCTTTGAGATGGTTTTTGATGGATTTAGAAAATGTGATCTTGAACTTGTACCTAACACACTTTTCTCGAATCTAAACTACTGGGATTCAGTTAGTATAGTAGCTAGAGAAGTGTCAAACCCATGTTGGACACTGCCTGAGGCTTTGTATTACGGGGTATCTTTGTCGCTCTTTCGAACATCCTCCCTCTTATGCCTGGAACTGGGGCAATTCGGTTGAATCGTAAGTTATGGACAAATGGTTATTTAGGTGATGCTGCTCTTTTCATTGGTGGAGGATGGTTAAGATTGTGGGTTCAAGCGGCTGCAGCTACATCAAGCATGGGAATGTTTTTAGTAGAAATGAGCAGTGATTTTTTTCCCAGCTTCTTGGGATGGCTGAGTTCGGTATGATTCTCGTGATTTTTGAGAAATGATCTCATTAAAGGACGCCTTTATTAGGGATTATGTGCTTGGCGTTAAGTGTTTTATTGTTGTTTGGATTAAGCTTTCAAGAGATTGTAGCTGCAATGAATTCGATATACTTGGTGGAATGGTTTTGGAGTTTATAACTTTCGTTAGAATGGTGGTTACACATCTGACTACATCTAGACCGTATAGGGTACCTGTTGGAACCGTTGGTTCGATTCTGATATGTGTTCCTCTCATTGTTTGGATATGTTTTGTCGTTGTCCTCTCTACCGTCAAAGTGGCTACAGTGAGCTTTGTGATAATAATGATTGATATCTTGATGAAACCTTGTATGAACTATATAGAACGAAAGAGATGGTTAAATTTTCAGTCAATTCTGATTTGCCTGAGTTTCAGCTGGAGAATCGGGAATGAGAAATGTGTTTGATACATTAAGGAAAGAGTACTATTATGTAAAAAATAGAAACCTCGAAATCCATAGCCAACCCTACTGATTTTTTATTCTCTATCTATCTAAGTTGGCTATGGTTTTCGCTTCTCTCTTTTGAATCACCATGTGTTTCAATGTACAAGGCGAAAAAAAAACTTTCGAAATCACTTATTTTCTTTGGAAGTTTGTTTTGAATGATAGTACTACATTCATGAGGAACAACCTTCATAATTGTATCCATCCTCTTTCTTTGGGTGACTAGATTTTCAAAGCCTTATTGACTATTAGGTTATTTAGCACCACCTCCCATATGATCCTTTATCTTCTTGTATTTTGCTTTAAATATTTTTTTCTTAAACCTTCATTGAAATGATAGACTCAACTCATCAATTGGGATGTCGATATCAGTTGCTTTATTGCCCTTGCTTTTCTTTTGGCGAGGGAGAGGGGTCTCCGTATTGGGTTCTTCTTGAACTTTTGGGGACTCTTTAGGAACTTCCTCCTCCTTGTCTTCCTTTTTGTGTAACTCGTTCCATAGGAGTAGGATCACACTCGACTTTTCCATCTCTTTGAGAGTGCTCTCTTGTATTCTTGAAGGCGATTTCTTTCCACTTTTCAAAGTGATGGCATTGCATAGCTCTTTTTAGGGTTCACTTCACATTTTTGTGGAAGTTGCCCCTTTTGGATTTTAGGTCTAGATGCTTGCTACACGGTTCTATGATCCATGTCTTTAACATAAGAAGCAAGAGAGTCAATTTTTCTTTCATCTTCATGGTAGTTCTCGTAAGTCTTATGATTGACTACCTCAAACCTATCATTGATTTTCCTTTTTATCTCTTCTTTCCCAATCAAAATCTTTTTTAACATGGCATTTTTTCATCCTCCTTTGACTTAGTAAGTATCATTGAAGATTGCTCTTTATAATCTCTTCATGTTGGTTGTAAAAAGTTTCTTTAACTTGAACTTTCTCCTTTGTTTGAATAAACGCTTGTCGACAAACTTTTGCAATCTCATCGATCTTTCATTCATCTCCTCAAAGTGCTTATCATCGATAGACCTGGTCATATTAATACTCGGGTCGGGTTTGGGTTGGGTATTTCGGGTTTCTGGTATTCCAGTTCTTAGGTCGGAGATCCGTTTGAGTATTTTTTGAGTTTGGTTCGGTTCGGGTTCAGGTTTGGGTTCGGGTATTTCAGGTATTTATCTTAGGAACAGAAAAATACTCGATACTTGTTCAGCAATTTTCGGTTCTAGTAGTTTGATTATTTTTAAGTAGTACCCAAAAATGTGAAATATCTAAAGTAACCAAAAATATCCGAAATACTAGAATAAGATAGTAAAAAATACCCGAAAATATTCAAAATTGCTTGAAATATCCAATATACTAAAAAACTTAATAATATTTAAGAATAAAAGTTATAATTTTGATTATTTATATTATACATATATAATAATATAAATAATATTTTGGACATGTAATTATTTTTCGGGTATTTCGAGTACTAATTCGGTTCTCGGTTCAGTTCGGATTCGGTTTCGGTTCTTTCAAGTATTGAGATTAAGATCCGTTCGGGTATTTTAAAGGTTCGGGTTTGGGTTTGGAACTACTTTTTCGGTTTGGATTTCGTTCGATTCTTCGGGTCCGAGTATCGTACCAACCTCTAATCATGGACCTTGAGTGGCACCCGAAGTTGTCTTCTCCTTCATATCTTCTCACTAAATTTTCAATCGATTTCTCCCCTTTCTCGGTAAATAATCTTGCAAAGTTCCCATTGCTAGAACTGTTCATGGCGAGGGTGATGGACTCCTCTATGAAATATTCAAAAAAGACTCCCTTGTGTAAAACCATGGTGTGAACAATTCCTCACATAACCATTATATGTATCCCAAACTTCTCCAAGTGTCTCCTCGGATCCTTGCTCAAAGTTAGGAATTTTGTTTCGAAAGTTAGTTTTTCTATTGTGTGAGTGGAACTCAAGGATTCTCTTCTGACACTTTTCCCATGCGGTGATTGAAGAGATCACCACTGTTCCTTCCATCTTAGTCATCTCAAACAATCATTCAAAATTGTCAAAATGCTTTATGAGATTTTCCATATATATTCCAAACTATCTAACACTGTTCACCATGTTTATGAGATTTGACTTTATCTCAAAAAGAGACAAGTCACATGGTGGTGCTGTTATACCCATTGTTATTTGGCTTGTGTATGGAGGAAATTCTCCTATAGTCTCTTGATTTTTCCTTGCTCATGCATATCTCTTCAGTGTTGTAAATTAATTACCTCGCAAGCAAAATGACAAACACAAGAGCAAGGAGCTTAATTGAATACTTTCAAAACTAAAAGTTTAGTCCCAAAGAAACTGAAATCCCAAAGATAATCTATAACTAACTTGTTGCAGAGTTTTGTTTTAACTACACGAGTAAAATTTTATAATTCATATTCATAACAACGACACAAACCTGCAAGTGCACAATTTTTTTTTAGTACTTAGGGGTCAAACCCAAAAGAACAATTTACTAGTTAATAGAGTTTAAGGTTTGGGAATGCACATTATCCATTAATCTAAACAAATTAAGATTGGTTTTTGGTTTTCTATTGTAGTTCTGAATCATACTTAAACAAGACGATTTAAAATAAAACAAAAAGTAAATAAAAAAGTAACTAGCATACATTAAATTGCAAATACGAGAATAAAGGCAATTTAAAACGATGGACCAAGGGTGAATGTAATCGAAGAGACTAACATGATGGTAATACATGTGTTAGAAACTATTGAGTTCAATTCCAAAACAAAAGAAAAATGTAGCTTAATTTACTTTCATGATAATAAACCATTTTCTAAATGATACAACCGCTCAACTTTTGCTTGTTGCAAAAGATAGTCACTACAAATCATTGAGATCAAGTCTAGCTAGCTACTATAAAATTTAGCATTAAGCACTCATAATCTTTTGGAAACCTAAGATTGACCATATTTAATACCAAAATTACAACCTTAATTAGTCTAATATCAAACACTCAATACCCATCTAAAAGACTACTCACTCATGACGACTAAAAAAAATAGAAAAGATGGAGAAGAAAGCATAAGAATGATTTAATAGATATCAGTTTTAAGATTCAAGATACAATATATAAAAAAGGATTATGATCTTAAAAAATCCAAGATCAAGATTAGCATACTAAAAATTAAATAAAACCTAAAAGAAATTCAAATAAGTTGATCCAAAATGATAGATTTGGTTACATAAGTGATTATATAGTGTTTTGTTGCAAATTAGATCGTAGGATGGCGAGTCGTCGACCATGACATGAGTGATTTTCGCCCTTAGGCTGGCGACGATGGAAGTGGGCAGCACCTCATGAATCTTCACCATCGTCGCCCTATGTGCCCCACTATCGGCCGACGGTGGGGGAAGGTCTTCCTCCTAGTGCTTGATTTTTGCTTTCATTTCATCTCCTTTAGCTCCAATCCTTAATGCAGATGTGTTTGTGTTTTAATGCATTTTTAGTAGGTTTTAATATGTGTTTTCATTGCATTTACATGTAAATATTGCATTCAGTATATATATTATCAAGTTTATAAGTTTGATTCTAGATTTAGGATCCATGTATTCGCATACACGTTCATTGCGGTTTATAAAGTTTTGAAGTTCAAATGATGCCAAAGAGAATCAATGAGCAAAAAGAATTTGGTAATTGAAAATAGCTTGGACAACTTAGAAAAAAAATAAGAGAATAAGCTCTTAGAATCAACACATTGTCGGCCTTGCAAGGATGGAGTATAGACAAATGATCTTCTATTCTGGCGGAAAATTAAAAAGCTATGGAAAAATGAAGAATTTTTTGCCAACCTTCTCCATCGTTGTCCTAAAATCGATATCAAGGGAGCTTGGGTAATGACAAGGCAACTTGAGAAGTCCCTGTCCACTTTACCTACCGTCCACCAGAGGGGGAAACATAGGACGTTGGGCAACGGTGAGGCAGTTTTCGGAGCCAAGAAGACTAAGGCTTCATCTCTTTGATCCCTTTTCTGTAAATAGTAATGATTGCCTTTGAGAACATTTAAGCTGCCGAAGCCATATTTTAGTAGATTTTAGAGTTTTTATCTTGTATTAGTTGCTTAAACGCTTATATCACGTGCAGAAATACTGTTATGATGAGTTTTGAGTAATTTACTTGTTGATTTTAGGGGTTTTCAAAGGTGATTCATGGATTGATTGTTAGGTTGTTACATTTGGTGGTTTCCTTAGGGTCTTTCATCTAGATTGTTATTTGACGATTCTTTCTTGATTGACCATTTAGATATTGTTATTTAGGATTGATTTACTCACTGAAAGTGTTATTGAACTGCCTTGAACATTATGGATGAGCAAAACCTTGGTTCTCACGGGAATGATGTTACCGAGTTTTTGTGAACTTCAGAATTCTGAACTTTATACGTGTTTATTTACTTGATTACCAACATGAGTTGAATAATTTAGCTTGTTTAACATTGATAATTGATACTACATAAGTAGATTAATTATCCTTTCATGATTTGAGTTCGAAGACAAACCTATTGAATTTATCGATCTATTTATCCGTTTTATTTGAAACATGATAACTTGAGATTTTCCCAATGCCCAATGCTTTTCTCAATTGATATTTTGTTATTGATCACCTTCAGTTTTAGTTTATTAAGTCATTAATTTTGTGCCTCACAATTCCCAAAAAGAAAACCTCATTAGTTTCGCTTTAACTTAATTCGATTATCAATCCTTGAGGTTTCGATCCCTAAGTACTACCACATGCGCTGTGCACTTGCAATATTTTGCTATTTCTTGGGATAAAAATTTGAGCACATCACTATAGTTGCCATGTTTTCGCGGGCCATAGATGTCGTATTCCTGTCGGTGCTCTTCACAGTGTGTTTATACACCGAGCCGACAATTGCTTGTCCAAAGACCATATATGTCATTTTCTCGCCGACCATGAATGTCAATACTCTTCACGATGAGTTTATATGCCGAGCCGACAAGTGTTTTCTCAAAGGCCATAGATGCCACTCTCTAAACATGAATGATAATGAGATAATAATCTCCAGGTTGAAGAGTATTTCCACTGGTTTTTGTTTTCCACCGAGTATCTCTACTGGTTATGAGGAGATCTTCTTCCTCAAATATGGGGCAGTTCCTATTTTCTCCAAAATGAAATGTTATTTCAAGATAAGACCTTCAAACTTATTGATATATTTTAATTTGTCCAGTTTCATCGTGAATAAAAGAGTCGAGCTACTCTTCTGGATATACGTTCAAATCTATGGAGCCTTCAAGATAAAAAAATAGAAGAACATTCTGTCTTCAAACCTCACATCTTTCTGAGACAATTTCCCTCATCTTTGATATCGTTTCGCGCTGGACTAAATGTGGAAAAGATATTGATATTCAAGGATTCTGGGTCGCGAAAGTTCTCTCTCATCCTGTTTGTGACCATCCTTTTCAGGGACCTAGTGTTTCGGCACTTCCGGTGCGAGCATGAAGTTTCAAACCCATAGAGACCTTTGTGTCTCAATCATGGCATTGATGTTATTTTTGGTTGGAAATGAGTTTTCGACTATTTTCCTGAAATATCGATGGAGGATTTGAATGTTACCATTATCTCTCTCGATGGAGGTATCTTTTATTCCTCGTGCTTATTATCTTATTCGTAATTCAATAGCACACTTTTTAATTCTCAGCCTTGTAAGTTCGACATATCTCTTTGGTTTCTCCTTAGCGGAGATTCTTTTACCACTTTCTTAATGAAAAGGGGAAAAAAAAAGATTTAATATTCAATATGTTTTGACTTGATTTATTCTTGTTAAAAGAAATGTATGCTTCGTAAGTTCTTAACTGAGTTTGTGTAAACAATAGAAAATGCTTTACTGAGTTTGAAACATGTTATCTACATTTTTATGAAAAAATCATAATTTTTTTTATACACAAAAGCCCCCTAGCCGCTTTTGCTCCCAAACCCGAATATTGAGACAACCAACTCACCACCGCTCTTCGACGCCGCCATGATCAAAACTCATCGGCGTTGCCACATCTTCTTGTTTCTCTCTCGTTTTGTCGTCTCTGTCTTCGTTCTTGTCGTGCTTTGTGTATTCTTCTCCTCTATTTTTGTTTGGGTTAAACTCAGATTCTTCGAGAGCAAATTCTCGTGATGGCTCCTGTTCAGGTCAAGGACCCCTCGTCCTCCCCTTTTTATGCTTGAGTTGCTATTTCAACTTTTTACTCAAATCTCTTTTGAATCTTTTATCGGATTAGTGTCAAAAGCACACTGGCCAGTATGAACCTTCTCTTCCGGATCTGGCTAAGTCGCTTACTGAAGAAGTTGTAAGCGAGTCAACCTACGATACTATGGCCATCAGATCTGAAAATTTCTTGCGAAAATCCCGCAAAAGGACTTTTCACATCGTCCCCTTTGGCTAATTCCCTTATTTTTCATCTTATACTAGTGACGACCTTAGCCAAGGTCCTCATGATTCTCCTCTCATTATCCCAAATTATGGTGACGAAACCTTCCATCTCAACTTCTCTGTTTATCACGGCGTAAAGCTCAATGTTTCCAATTTTTGAATAAACATCTTTACGAAGCTGCCTGTTTGAATTTGGTCCCTGACAAAGAAGAAGATCCTTGAACTCGACCTTTTCGAGAGCTCGATCAGTCCACATAATCATAGGAGGCTCCAAGGTTATTGGTTGCTTGATATGAGACATCTTGTCGTAGTTGATGAACAAAGCATATGGACTTGGTTCACCAAATCTGCTTGAATCCGATGCGGTTCTATCCACTAGTAGAAATAAGTGGTATAGCCACATTTTTGTCACGAAAAAACGTGGCTATATGATCGTTACTTTTTTCGTGACTAAAATCGTTGCAAAATCATTCATATAGCCACGATTAGCCACGAAAAAAAAGTCACGATCCTATAGTCACGATTTAGTCACGAAATCTGCCGTGACTATAACAGTTTTTTTTTTCTAGTGATCAGCTTATAAAGAGTTTTTTGGATTATAGTCATTATTGATTCTTCAACTTCAATACTGCCTCGGTCTTTAGGCAAAGAAGTATGTCACCAACCACCTATGGTCTTAACATGTGAATCCATCTTTAAGACTGTTCCTCTAATGACAATGGCTCCGACAGTGCGGTTCCACCAGCGACAACTTATATACTTAGAAGGTTTTGTCCTGAATTTGACCATCTCTTCTGTCTCGGATCTCAAGGTGGGTGGTGGAACACGCGACAAAAATGCGTGTCAGTATTAGTCCTTTAGATTTTTTATTATTGGAAAAATCTAGTCAAACTTTCTTCTGCCGATGCAAGGAGAGATTAATTTCTCCATCCTTTTCTCTAGAGGAGAAAACTTTTCCACCAAATTATTTCTTTTTGAGAGGAGTCCTTTGTCCGTATTCAACTCCGAAGAAGATGTTTGTTTACCTAACCGTTTACATTCATGTGTGAAGGTCTATTCGGGACCGGTAGAAGCAATGATACTTAGTTTGGTGAGTGTTGAAGTAATGAAATGTTATTCAAAGCCATATGAAAAGTTGGCTAATCTAAAGTCATTTTAAAAATTTGAAGTGAACTTTTACTCTTTCTCTTGCTTAGAGTTTGACCTCTTAGACATTCCATTTGATGCACTATCAAACTGATGCGTTTGTGTCTCTATCCATTTACCATAATAATATTCATATTTTCTATGTTATAATCTACAGATTTGCTTACCGGGTATGTCCGAAAATGCATGTTTGACCAAAAAAATATTCTTTTTCTTTTGATTCTCAAGCATGTATATATTTTAAATATAACAGAGAAAAGAAATATGCCTTGTCTTATTTTATAGTGAATTTCGTATTAGTGGAGAAGGAACATGTTCTTTTTCTTGTACCCACAACGAGATGGTTCACATTAATCGGAATAAAACCGATCAGAGATATTTTTCTATATATCTCTAAGATTTATTCCTTTTTATTTCTTAAAAAAATAATTGTTATATCAGATATTAAAAAAAAAACACATTTCTAGTCTCGCCAATCTTATATATATGAGACGTGTCGTCCTCGTTTTCTCCGTCATTTTAAAAACCTGATTTTATTTTCAGCTGCCTATTATCTCAACTTCCCACTTCTACTCATCATGGCTTTGAAGGTACGATCAGATCCATATGGCTCTGCATCTAGTTTTGTCTTTTATTTTTTTCTTCCAGATTTTAATCGATTTATACTGTTGGTTAAATCTTCAAGAATTCAGGATTCTTTGATTAATTTCTAGATTTTCTGGGTAAGTAGAACTTGTTCGATTGATTTTAATGGTTAACATATTAGGCTATGTATTGATTTTCTTTTTAATTTCTAATAATCTAAAAAAACTGTAGGTTGTATGGACAAAAAGTGATCTCATAAGGGAATTGATATTGAATTATAGTGATCAAAGCTTGTCCAAGTTTTTAATTCTCATAACTGATTTTATCAAACATTGTTTGCAGAGAAATTAGGTTTGGTTTATAGTGATGCCTTGTTGTGTCTCTCTTGTATGTTTTGATGGAAGATTTTTTAACTCTTTTGATTTGTAGGAAGAATTCGAGGAGCACGCTGAGAAAGTCAAGACCCTCACCACGAAACCATCTGACGCGGACTTGCTCATCCTCTATGGGCTCTTCAAGCAAGCCACCGTTGGGCCAGTAACCACCAGTTAATACTTGCTCCTTTTCCTCTCTGCACACGCTTGATATTATGATCCTGCGGTTCAACTTTTGTTTTGTTATTAACCTTCTTTCATTTCCGATTGATTCAAAGGTCGTCCTGGAATGTTCAGCATGAAGGAAAGAGCCAAGTGGGATGCTTGGAAGGCCGTTGAAGGTTAAATCAACATTTCATATTCAGTTTGCTTTTAACCTAATCTAACTTCTGATTCTTGTCCCGTCACTGTTTCGGTTTTGTTTGTTATGTCAGCGAAATCGACGGAAGAAGCCATGAGTGATTACATCACTAAGGTCAAGCAACTCATGGAAGCAGCGTCAGCCTGATAAATATTTGACTCATGAAACCATCCTCCTCTGCCGTAATATTATCTTGAGCTTCAAATAACATAGCAGAAGACTTGTTCTTGCTTCTCGTGTTTCTATTTATCATATTATGAATCTCTCTTCTTTGTGACCTTTGTCTTTGATTTAAAAATCCTCTGCTTTGGGTTGTCTCTTGAATTTGTTTAAATGAAAAATCATATGATGCAAAAATTAAATCCGTGATAATTATGATTGATTGGTTGGTCTGTCCGTTATATGATCAAAGTAATCCATCGCGTTCAGTAGGGAGTAAGTACAGAAGATAAATGTTGGAGAATAAGAAATTGGCGAATCCCTCAAACTCTACGTGGTTTATACTTTAAAAACTCTACGTGGTTTATATTTCAAAAGTTGAATACATATATGAACATGGAGGCTTTGTTTTTGTTGGAATTCGTAACGATTTATAAACAATTTATAAATATATTTACGAATTTAATTCCCAAGAACCGTGCAAATTATTGACTTTGAATCTAATCTACGGGTATCGAATATACCTGGAAAATACGCAACGGAACTTTGATCTGGATTTGGATCGAGGTTTCTAAGCACTCCAAGCGTCGTGCCTCTACTGGTATCCACACGCACACAAACTGGATCTAATCGGGGTGCTAACGCCGTTGAGATCAGATCTCAAAAGTAGACAAACAATTTGTCTATATATTATTTT
>OVAN01005486.1:0-23199 GCA_900406275.1 Anastatica hierochuntica | reverse complement strand
GAGGGTCGCGGGCTCCGAGCCCGCGGGAAGCCCTTTGTCTTTTGGCTTCCTGGGTTATGACCTTGGCGGGTTAGGAGACCTCCTCTCCTCTGACCTCTGGCGGTTAGAAGAACCCTTCTCACCCGATCTACTCCGGCCAAAGGTCCTCCCCTCCTTGGTGTGTTGCCTCTTTGAGGAGCCAGTGGAAGGGGAGAGGGAGCGTTTCTTGGAAGGAGGGCCACGAGCTCACGAATCCTTCTTGCCAGAGCTCCCAGAGGGCTCCGTGGCACTCTCCTTCTCCCTTCTCTTCTTGGCGGCCTCACTGACCACATCAAGAGAAGTCTCACGGCTTGCGGGCGGCGCAGCAGCAGGAGCCTTTGTCGGAGGAGGTGACATCAAGCCAGATGCAGCGGGCGGATCCACACCTCCAGGGGCCTTCCCAGAGGTAAGAGCCCGCTCCCTACTCTCCGGGGGATCGGGAACCTGGGCGTCAAGACGGCCTTCCCGTAGGAGTTGCTCTTTCTCGGCCCAGAGATGATCCTTTTCCTCCTTCTTGGACTTCTCCGCCAAGGCGCTTGCCTCAGCAGCCTTCTCATCAGCTGCTCTCTTAGCTGCAGCAGCTTTCTCCGCCTCGGCCTTCTAGGCGGCGATCTTCTCTTTCTCTGCTTTCTTGTGGCGGGTCTCAGCAGCCCGCTGCTCCAGGTTCGTCATTTGAACAACGGGACGAACCATAGCTGTGGAGGGCTGGATGCGTAGAGGAGACGACGGAGGGAGTTTGTCTGCCCTAGCTGCGACAATCCTAGCAAAGGCTCGGGCAATACGATCAGGAGTGAAGAAAGCCCAGGTTCTGTTAGGAGCTCGCTTCAGAGATGCTATCACTTCCTGGAGGTCAACTGGGAGAGAAGGCTTTGTGCCTATAGGAGCAACTGCAAGATAGGGAAACAGAAGCAAGTGAGAAAAGATGAAGGCAGACAAATTAGAACAAACAACGACCTGAAATAGGTCGGCTACTAGAGTCTAGGTTCCACATCCGGCGGGTGGAACCAATAAACTGCTATGGCAGTGAATTGACATCGGCTAGGATGTAGAAGTACGCCTGCTCCCAGAGGTCGTTCTTGGTTTCAGGGAACGCCACTAGTTGTGGACGGCCAGAGACATAGTAGTGTCCCGTCTTGGCAGAGGCCTTGAAATTAGTGAGGAGTTCCAGCAGCTGAACTCCCAGCTCCACATCTCTCTCTGCAGCGATGACCATCAGACCTAGAATCATCCTGACAGTCCCCGCTGTTAGCTGGGAGAAAGCAACAGTCCGGCGCCGGCAATACAGGACAAAGAGCTCCGACAAAGGGAAGAAAAGGTGGCTCTTGAGGAAGTAGGACTCATACAAGCAAAAGAAGCCTTCAGGAGGAGTCCAGGGCCTCTCTAAAGGGGTCGGAAGTTGAATAAACACCGAGTCCGGGATCCCACACTTCTCCCTCAGAGAACTGATCGATTTGGGCGTGCTGGTGGTCGGCATGGCGTTGAAGAATGCAGCGGCGGGGGCGACGGTTAGTGGCACCGCCGGAATTACCGCTGGAGTCACGTGAGCAGGACCAGCCATATCAGTCTCACCTTCACCCTCTCTCATGATAAGTGAAAAAGGGGAAAATTCCTCCTTCTCTCCAGAATCAAGGCGATAGACAGGGAGGTCAACCGGAGGAGAAGAAGGAAGGGGTCTTTCAGCGGGGGACCCTTGCGCATTTCTGACCACAAGCGACGGAGACGATGGGCCCTGATCAGAAGAGGAAGCGGCTGCGGAGGCGGAGGAGCGCTTCGAGGGTTTCTTTCGAACTAGGGGGCGACGAAATCCATGGAAGCTTTCGGTAGAATGAAGGAAACACAGAGGAACAGAGATTGCAGGAGACAGATTGCAGCGGAAGACACGAAAATCGCAAAATAAAAGCAAGCAAATAAGGAGGAAATAAGGAGAATAGAGAAAACGGAGCAAACCTTTTCTTTTTCTTCAAAGGGGAAGTCGAATCGCAATGAGGAGGGAAGGCAAAAGGTCCCACCTTTTCAATGACACGTCCCATAGGCGTCGTGATGTGGGCGGCGGATTAGATGCAACCGGGGCCCATGGAGCAAATCAAATCTTTCTCAAATCTCGTCAAGGAAGATCTTCAAATCAATTTACCATTTCATTTAAGGCAATTTAGATCGGTTAACTACAAACCAGATTCAATCACAAGTCCGCTTGGCTTAAGAGAAGCTGATCAAGAGATCCCAATCACGGGATCTCCGGCTAGCTTNGGGGGGGGGGGTATTGGTGGAGGTGGTACCCACCACACTCAATTCGAAGCAAACCGATCCAAGAACCAGCTGAAGAACCATGAAGCTAGCGGGTCGTTAAGGCCTAGTAGGAAGAAACCGGCCCGCCACTCAAGAATGGGAACAAGGCCCATACAATTTAAACAGAAGATGAATAAAAACTGAAGAATCAGCATTAATGGGAGGAATTAATGCCGAGTAATGGAGCAGTTACATGGAGGGGGGAGGATAAAAGGAGAAGGATGAGCTCAAGAATGAGGATCGGATTCTTTTTCTTTGATTTTGACTAGCAGCTTCTGTAAACATATCTCTCAATAGTCAATAAAATTACTGCTTTTATTCACATTGTGCCTCGAATCAAACACCCCATATTCTGTGTAGATTTCGGATCCAACATTGGGCCTTATGCAATGAACAAAGCCGGACAAAAAAAATCTATGTATTGATTTTTGTACACATGTCATTCATAGGTGTATTCTACGATTAAACTTTATAATATGTTAGGTTGATGAGATTTTAATTTTATTTTAATTTTTATTTATTAAATCGATCCTATTAAGAAAAAATAAATCATGAACCAAATTAAATAATTGCCCTAATAATAAAAAAACAAACATTAATTCGATTTTGATGATGATTTGGTGTTCCTAAATCCATTGTCAAACACATCCATTAAACTTATAAAACAGTAATAAATATAAATGACCATAGAAATAGTTAGGAATAAAAAGTAAAATGTTATTATGGTGAAAAAACCAATTCACATCAATTATCACACAATCCCAATAATATTAGGAATAAAAGTAATATCCTAAAATTATATGATGAAAAACTAAATCTAAAAATTTTAATTCAAAAAAGAACAAAAATATATTTCATTCAAAGCATTTATATCTCATTTTATATGAGATTACTAAAGATCTCTTTGCAATGCAAGTATCCTCGGTGGCTTCTGAAAGTGCTTTTAGCACTAGTGGCAAAATAACACTCATATAGAAGTTGTCTTAGCCATTACATGGTAGAAGTCTTGATGTGTACATATCGGTGGTTGAAACAAGACATCAAATATGAGTCTAGGGTTCTTTCAAATGGACAAATACTTGCAGAGATTGAATTTGAAAATAACCTTCAGAAAGGTTCATTGCGTTATCTTGTTTCATCATCTTGTTTAATAACTTGTCTATTCGCTACTTTGCAGAATTTAGAATACCAGGAGGCTGAGGACAACAACAACACTAATCTTTCTGTTTGTAAGGTAAATCATGTAACCTTTACCCTGTGTATTTGCTTCTTGTTTTTGTTTATGACATTTGCATATGTATGGTCACAAGCTCAGCTTCTCTATCACCACAACAAGAGTAGAAGAAGATGTTTGATAGATTTTTGTAATGAGTAATGATTACTTTATTTTGCAATGAATTTGATGGTTTGGTACTTTGTAGTTTGTTTATTAACTTTCTTTTCCAAATTTGAAAAGAAAACACTTTTGTCTTTTGATTTGCAATTGTAGTTTGATTTTCAGATATTTGGTTACTTTTTCCGATACCTCACGTATGTTTGATGTGTTTCGGATACAAAATATTCGAAATATCCGATAAAATAATCAAATATCTGAGAAATCCCGAAAAACCAATCCGAAACCACTCGAAACCACCCGAACCCGATTAGACCCGAGCCAAACCCGAAATAAAATTTCAAAATATGCGATTGGATACCAAAGGCATGGAGTTCGGAACTCAGATCCATGCCGAACCCGATCTATACCCGATCGGATACCCAAAAACCTAAACCTACTTTTAGATCTCAAGGTTACCTACGAAGATAAGTCAAAGACTCTCTTGCGTCATTATCTGCCTCATAAAATCTCAGGTATGACATTTTAGGTTTATATAATACACTTTAAATAGGTGTAGTATGAAACGTTTTAAATAGAAGCTTCTGTTGAGACAACGTGGTTGAAATTCCATTGTACTCGAACAATTTGGTTAATCTAAAAGTCGATGTTGAACTCAAAAAGAAAAAGTGTAGTAGGAAACGTTTTAAATAGAAGCCAAAATTGTGTTTGTAATTCATTTATGTGAATATGAAAAATCCTTAATTTTTCCAGGAATTACATTTTTATATTTTTTGCGATATGAAAAAAAGCGTTTCAACATTTAAACGATTCAACGAATTACAAACAGAAAATACAAAATATGTTTTAAAATTCAGGTCTTTTGGCTTTTTTTCTCTTATCTTTTATTACTCTTTTCAGCTCCGTTTGTTCTTGCTTCCAAGTAACAAACAAAAGTAAAACAAAACCCTAAAAAAGAACCCGAAAGCAACCGTGACAAACAAGCAATTCCACTTACTAAGCTGAGTCACTCCTTGCTGCTTCAGTATATCCGCACCAGTGGTCAAACACGTCGAGCTTGTTATCCTCGTCCCGAGGGACCGGCTAACCGTATCGAGCAGCCTCAGTTTCATCCCTTCCGGCAATTCCCCTAAAGGAGTATTGTCGAAAATCTGAACTCCTCTGACAAAACACTTGGTTGCATCAGAGAACTCGTTCTGCAAAACCGCTTCGTAAGGATATTTAACTAGAGACATGTAATGAAACCAGATCCAGTAATCGGGAATCCGGTTTCGGTTGATGAAGAATCCACTGAAGAGCAAGAAGTAAGCTAAAATGGCGACGACGATTGTGTAACCTAACATCACATGTGGAACCACTCCTGAAAGAAACGTGACGAAGGAGCTACCTGACCAAAACGAAGCTAATATAATCAAACAGTAAAACAAAAAGCCCATTGGGCCTCCATCTAAGCCCACGGCCCAATACGTCGTCGCAGCGAAGGCTACAGAGAGGAAGATGAGCGAAGGGAAAGAGACGACGGCGTGAGAGAGAACGTAGGAGGATCTCCGGTAAGCGTTGTAAGCGGTTTCTCTCATGAAAATGTAACGTTCCTGGAGGAAGACGGGAAGTGCATCGGCGCAAGTGTAGAACATTGTCGACATCGCGAAGGCGAAGAAACCTAATCGCTCTTGTACGCCTTTTGGTGAATTGTCTAATCGCCAGAAGACGGTGGCTAGAATGAATCCGGTGATGACAACAGAGGCGAGTCTGATTCCGAAGAGCTCTGGTTGTCTTCGTGAGTTTAGCATTGAACGTTTCGAGAGAGTTTTGATTTCGATCCAGATCGGATTCGCGAATGCAGGTACGGCTAGGGTTGTTGTTGTTGTGGTGGATCCGCCGCCGTGTGGTATAGCGGCGGATTCTCCGCCGGATACTAGCTTTCCTCTACTTATACTAGCGGCGATTGCTTCTTTTAGGGTTAGATTTGGGTACGGCGATGCAGGAGGAGTCAGTGGTGGTTGACGGTTGTTCTGTTTCTTCATCTCTTGCCATTTTTTGTTGAATTCGACTAATCCTCTCGTTCCTCCGGCGGATCCTTCAAGCTCACGGATGAGATCAAGCGCGAATTCAGTTCTATTCTCGTTCTCCGGAATCGGATTCCCGAATTCCGCGAAGAAACGAGGAAGACTCGCCGGAGATCCACTGTAGACGGTGTGACCACGAGACAAGAAGATTAAACGATCAAGCAAACCAAGAACTCTATGACTCGGTTGATGAATCGACATAACCACAATGCTTCCACTTTGTGCAATCCTCTTCAACACTTTAACCACCATGAACGCACTCGTCGAGTCCAAACCAGAGGTTGGCTCATCGAGGAAGAGAACAATCGGGTCATGGATTATATCAATCCCTATAGAAACCCTTCTCCTTTCACCACCGGAGATTCCACGGTGACCTTCGTCTCCGATAATCGTTTTAGCAGCGTTCTTGATACCCAATTGATCAATCAAAGCTTGAACACGAAGCTTCTTCTTAGATTTGGGTAAGCTTCTAGGAAGACGGAACTCAGCAGCGAACATTAAGGTTTCTTCTACAGTGAGCATAGGGAAGAGAAGATCATCTTGCATCACGTAAGCTGATATAACTTTGAGCATACGAGATTGAAGTGTTTCTCCGTTTAGCTTCACCGTCCCTTTCAAGCTTCCTTTAGCAATCCGATTCGCCAATGCATCGATCAGAGTTGATTTCCCTGACCCGCTTGCTCCAAGAACGGCCATGATCTCACCATCTCGAGTTTCGCCGGAGATGTTATTGAGAAGGGTTTTAGTATTCGGCCTTCCGGTGAGAGCAATCTCGGGATCCTCTGTTCTCCGCCGGGGAAAGAGGTTCCGAAACTCTAGTTTGCGGCGAACAGAGACATTGTAAGTGAGATTGTCGAAAGTGAGAACGAACGGAACATTACGCATGAAATCATCATCGTCGTAGTCTCGGTTCGAGGATTCATGAACTGGAGTCTCGTCTCCAATGGCTACTTTCCTTACGTCACTAACGTTCTTCAGAAGTTGCCCTAGAGTAGAATCGTGAACGGAGGAAATGGAGTTTAGCTCCGTGGAATACCTTTCATCATCATCATCTGCTGCTACAATTCGAGCCATAGTTTACAAAAAAAGACAACTTTTTGAAGGGTGATTAACAAATTATCTGCATTAAAACACACACGCAACTGTTTTAACGACTTGATCTCTCTCTCTCTCTCTATTGAAGGAGACGATGAAGAAGAAACAAAAGTGTTTGTTTCTTGAGTTAGTGGGATTTTTCTTTAGATTATGTCTCAATCTGTTATCTCACTGTATACTTATATAGAAGTGAGAGTGAATGAAGAGACGTGTTTGTATGTGTGAAGACACGAATCCTTGATGTGATAACAGTGAGAAATGTTAAAATACAAGTCACAGTGAGTTTGCATGGGAAAGGTGTGTTAGGTTTATTATTTTTGACTGTTTTAGATGTAAATGCGTTTTTGATTTAATGGTTTTTTATTAGAGGGAAGGTGAAGAAGTCGGCCTGCGAAATCTAAAGTTCCCAAAAGTGGAAATTCAAAATACTATTTCTTCTTCTATTTCTTTTTGGGGGGAGGGGGTGTAAAGGAGCAAATAGGCATACGACACGTGGCAGAAAGGTTTATATTTTTGACTTTGAAATTAGGCAGTTAGGTAAAGGGTGTTTGTTGATCTAACCTAGACATGGGATGATGACTTTCGTGTGTGTTTCCCATACCCCGAATTAATGCTCATTCTTTTAGTGAATGTTCAAGTTCTATGTATAGTGTTGAATTTATGACAAGAACAAAAAAAAACCAAATAGTTCTTCACTGTCCACACCTTAAAGAGAAGAGTTTTTCAGATTCAGGCTATGCGATAAAAGTTATAGATTGATCTTTTCCAAAGGAAAATGGAAATGTACTACCAAGGGATAAAAACCATTACTATTATAGATTTAGTGGTAAACAAACGCCATAAATACCTAGTTACAAGGATCTAAAGTTTGCCTTTTTGTATAAAATAAGTAGTATTTTTAATTGCGTTTTAGGTGGTTGTCAAAGTTTTGGATTAGGTAAAAAGTGTAAATGTCAATTTTTTAACATCCTTTTATGATATATAGTCCGATATTGAAGTAGATGATTGATGAAGTAGTTAAAATTGCGATAAAGATTATCCAACAAAGTCATGCAAAATCGATGCCCACTTGAAACATGTGAAATAGTATTAATATTTACTCTACAACTACAAGGTCCTAGTATGGTTGTAGACTCATGTTTTATTATTGGTGTATTTCAGAGTCGGTCCAATCAAAATCATAACTATAACTTAAATCTAAAACTATAAGCCTAGCTAGCTTACCTACTTGACTACTTCACTTGCCGAACTTAATTAAAAGCCTAACACGGTGCCGGAAAAATCTTCATCACGCACATGCAAGGTCCGAGTCATGTCTTTTTTATCGACATTAAGAGTAGTTTCTCCTCAACATAGTCATTTCATTTAATTGATTTTGTTACTGAATTTAGAATATTTTCTGTCTGAAAATCATAACATGTAAATTGATTTTTCCTTTTTGATCAAGCACATATTGATTAAAATTACGCGATTAAATCGGAGTAAATAACTCGATCAAAAGGTTGTTTGTTAATACTTAATAGTATATCACTACTCACTAGAGCTTAATTAGGCATTCAAAAAACTATATATAATATTATGTCATATAATCTTTTCTGGAATAAGAAAAGCATGACTCATGTTTACATAAAATAAGCATTTTTCAAGCATAACAACAAATCATTTAATGCAACCTCGTGACGAACTAGTAAGTTAAACGAGGCCTAAGGAATGAGAGATTTGTCATAGCTATAAATATATTGAATGGTGTGCCATGTTCTAGGTCTTTTCTTTTGTTCTCTATATCAAAAAATGGCGGTCATATTGGTGGATCATATATATGGTACGTGATGTGATACGAATACGAAATGCTATTTTGAAGATCATGTTATGTGTTTTCAATTCGTTAAAGATGGTTTTCATATTTATTGCGATGCATGTGGTGACTAAAGTCAAATACATCACCATTCAATTAAGTAATTTATATGTGCAGATATTTTTGGGAAATGGTCATATAATAGTAATGCTCAAGTGTGTCCATGCATATGCACGTCTAAATTTTCGAGAAGATCCTACTAATTGGATGTAGGAAGCAATGCGTGACTATTTCATGTCATAGCCATACTGCATCTCTTTCTCTACACCCATATGATGCTCCTCTTAATTAATGGGATGAATCATCCAACAAATCAACTCTATCCAATGTATATTTTGCGAATAATTGACATATTTTTAAAGAAATCTCACATTCGAAAATAAATGAATAAAACCATTGGAAATGGTCTTATTGCAATCTTAAAATTGAGTAAAAATAAACATTACTCTACTTTTAGAGTAAAAGTTATAATCATTCCATTTTTTTTTTGACACAGAATCATTCCATATTTAGAGGATCATATTAGTTTTCTATTATGGAATTATTCCATTTTGAAACGAAGAAGTATGTCATCTAACTTTAAAGATTTTTTTAACCACAATTATCAATTTATATGTAAACAAAATTAAAGATTTTTTATATTTCGGTAATATTTGTAATGATTTAGTTAACTATGAGGATGATTGGTGTTTTGTTGTAGAGACTTTTATTTTTTTTAAAGTCTTTAAAGCATAAATTTTTCCAATCACAATTTAAAATTTTAAAAGCCTTAAAAGCCTCCTTAAATTTCTCACAACATGTTTTTTAATTTTTCTTCTTCTTACGTTGATTTTTTCTAAAGCCAATAAAATGTGACTTTATTAATTTTAAAAGTTACAGCCTTTTATTTTAAAGCAAAAGTTTTCAAAACAATTTTTTATTTTAAAGTCTTCACGGCTAAAGTATTTACAGTTCTAAACAATCAACCCCTATATATATATATATTTTCAGTGGTGGTCAGTGCAAAACTCTTATTGATAATTTTCTAAAATCGCACACTGATTTTTAATGCATTTCTTCGCTCCAAATTATTATTTTTTATAACTCGAGCAAATATCAAATTGACAGCGTCTAGAATCATACTAGGCGGTGTTAGTGGAAACATGAAAGCATTAAATAAGATGATAGATGCTTACATTACCAATCTCTCATATTTGACTTTTTGGTAATTAATTGTCTCTTGACTTTTTGTTTACTAACTTCTAACTGTATTTTCCCTTCCAAGCCGCCACGATCAAAGGACTTAAAGATTTGTAATTTGATACTATTTTCAACAGTTGTTCAAAAAGGCTAAAAGCGAAACCGACTTTGAAATTATTCTGACCACTGTGTTTTTCAAATTTATAAAACTGTAATACTAATTTCCGTTTTAGTTACGACGAGAAATTACAATGGATCCACTTCTTCAAATAGTTAGTTTCTTTTTATTATATTCATCTAAAGAAAAGTGTATTTGCCGTGGACCTCGTGGGATTAGTCCTTGGGCCTAAAAAGCCTTTGGGATCACCCGAGGTTCAAAAANAAAAAAAAAAAAAAAAAAAAAAGTGTAGAACACAATTCGCTTCGAAAAATGATTGACATAAACATGCATGCAGCATGTTTATTGAACGTATAGACTACCTATACAATTCCACAAATTCTCCTCCAATACTATAGGAGGACTTTTACTTTAAAAAAATGTTTATTTTCAAGATTTTAGCCCTATTAGATAATATGATAGGCTAGGCGTTTGGGTACGGCCGTAAAGTTTGGTCGACTTCGAGCCCTAGGATATCCATTCGGGTATTTGTAATTTTTAGTTGAGGTTCGGTTTAGGTAAATTTAAAGATGTCAGACGGGTCAGTCCGCGTCCAAATAACCTAACCCATTGCGAGTTTGATTTTTTGGCGGGTTGTGCGGGCCGGTCCGAGTGGGTTGCGATTTATATTTATATGTCCAAATCCGCCTCGCATAATTTAGCGGTTTTGCGGGTCGACCTGCGATTTATGCTTTTGTTTTAGAGATGGTTATATATATATAATAGGTGGTGCCTACGGATATGCGGGTGTAAGTAGGATAGACAAAATACTTGAATCACAAAAATCGAAGCGAATCCGATCCAAAATATCCAAAATATTTAAAATACCCGAAAATATTCGGATTATCCCAAAAATTGGATTGTTGAGTTTTATAGATATAATTGTTTTTTCTACATAACTTGAATGGATATCAAACCTGCAAAGCTAAGAACCAAATAGAACTTAAACATCCAGCCCCGAAAACTCGTAACTCAAATTAACCCGACTGAGCTCGAACGAAAACCTGAATGCTTGTTCGAACGCCCACCCTTAGATAAAAATATTATATGAAGGACTTAACTATATGATATTTTTATGTTTACTAATCATAGTAAAATATACAATATTTGTTATATATATTTTCATTTATAATAATTGAAATGTGATTTTATTATTACATATTTTCTAATATATTAAATTAAAATTGAAAAACTATTTAGTTGCTTGGTTAGCAATTACTCAGTGACGAAAACGTATTCTAAATGAAAAAACTATTGTAAGGTCTCCATCAAATATACAAAATTGTTTTTAAAATGTTGATGTAAAGATTTGTTATTTTACTCAGTTTCTTCTCAAATTATATATTTTTACATCAATTGTCTTATAAATCAAGTTAAAAAATCAATTTTGTACATCAAACATTTAATACACAAACAACAAAAATCGATAATAACATGCAAAAAATCAAAATTTCTATAAAAATATCGATAATTTAATGTAGAGCATGTAAGATTGAATTCCGTGTAAATATGGTGATATGTATGATTTCGAGTACTATTTTACTTTTCATGTAAGAATAAATATGAATTAATACATACCTATAAAAAATTATATATTATATATAATAGATCTAGAAAAACAGTCGATATGAATTAATGTCTTTATAATTTTTAATATGGAAATTTTTATTAATTTTAAACAAGGAATAATTTTCTACTAAATCTATATATTAACTTTCTATAAAGTTTTTCATAATTGTAAATGGAAAATTCTATGATTCTATTTATTTGTAACATTAAATATTAAATATATTATAATCTATAATTTTTAAAACTGGTTTAAGATGATTTTGGTTTAAAATATTTTATAATTCAAAAATGCATACTATACATATATTATTTTTAAAAATAAAACACTATAAGATGATCATGCATTTACCTAATTAATTTACTCAATCAGCTCAACTAACATTGTTTTATAAATAGACTATAATTAAAAGAACTAATTAAAATCATTCTCTTGTGAATTGACTCGAAAACATGTTAAGGGGAACGCTGCATGTCGAGAGGACTGTTGCATGAATTTTATGACTCTGAAAAAAATTATATTAAAATTAAAATTATGAATAACAAATGATATATGTACAACAAAGACCATGTTGTTATAATAGTATCACAATTTATGTTTGAACAATTTTTAATAACATAATATAGACTCATTTTGTAAGATTGTAAGAAAAGTATTTGAAAGTATATTTTTCTCATGAGTGATGCATTGTTAGGTTGGTCCTAAAAAAGGAACCAATAGTTATTCTTTGTACCATTAAAGCAATCAGTTTGTACTTGTCAAGTTATACAGTTTATGAGGGTTTTAGAAAAATTGGTGTATGCAGTGAAGGAAAGCATAATTATTATATGCGGCATCACTCAACAATCAAGATTTTTAAACATTCAGTCTTTCACGGAAGAAGCAAGCATATGAATTTTGTTTTCTTTTTCTATACGAGTTGATTAATGATGGAGTAATTCGACTTGAGCATTGTGGATCACATAAGCAAGTAGCTTATATCTTTACATAGCCATTGAAGCATGAATCATTTGAGAATTTGAGAAACAAGTTTGGAATTTGCTCTGTTGCCGATAAGCTAAGCTTTTTGCACCAAACTTAGTTTAAGGAGCAAATAAAAATAAAAATAAACGAGTTGAGTTTGAATTTTGAACTAGTGGTGTTTAAGTTGTTAAGAGTCTAAGTCAAACAAAAATCAAACCTTGTGGAAGTGCGTGGTTGTTTTCTTATTTTGTCTTTTAGGAGTTCTTTATTTTATATGAAGATCAATGTTATATCGGTTATGGTTAAGATTAATTCGGACTCTACATACTATAAAAATGCATTTCACTTGATTAATTGGCTGATGGCTCAATTTTGAATAACATAATACATTTTATACTTTTCTCGATCATCTTCTTCTTTTACGAAATCCAATATGGTATTAAAGCATTGAATCTCTATTTTTAAAAATTTCTTCTCTGAATCATCTCATTTAGCTTGTGATTCATCAAGTTTTCATTGATTCACCTTGAAGAATCACATCGATGAGTTTGTTTTTTTTTTTTTCTATTTCTCATTTCATAAATCTTGAAATATCATTTTTTCATCTTTTCAATATGTCATGTCTTCATGGTGACAATAGTGACTCTGCTTTCTTTTTTTTCCGATCTTTTGACGACATAGATTGTGTCGGTTTGCTACTCACATGGAAACAAAATCTGCATCAATTTTCAAGAATAAATTACTCTTCTTATGCTTCATATAACTCTTCTAGCTCAACAATGATGGCTTTCTCTGATGCAGATTGCATCTCATGTCCTGACTCTTGACGTTCTACAATAGGTTATTGTATGTTTTTGGTGATTCACTCATCTCTATGCATTCCAAGAAACAAAAAATTATCTTTCAGAGCAGCTTTGAAGCTGAATATAGAGTAATGGCTGACACAACTTGTGAATTGATTTGGTTTACCCATCTGGTCTTTATCGTTCACCAACAACTCCTACAAACTTGTTTTGTGATAATCTGTTTGCTTAACATATTACATCAAATAACGTCTTTCATGAAAAGACTAAACACATCGAAAATTATTGTCATATTATTGTGAGAGGTTACAAAGTGGTTCTTTCAAGACCTTTCATTATAAGTCAGATAATCATCTACCAAATCTCTTTCCCAAAGTTGTACAACCTCATTTTTCAAATAGTTATTGTCGAAGATGGGAATTAACCATCTTAGAGATATGGTAAAAATTGGAGATCAATGTTTTACCAGTTATGGTAAAAATTAAACCGAACTTTACATGCTATAAAAACACATTGCACTGTTTAATTGATGAATTATTCAATGAAATTACATAATACATTTTACACTTTTCTCAATCATCTTCTTCTACGAAATCAAATACTCTTTGATTGAAATCAAACTCCTTTCATATCACATTCTACGAAATCAAGATCTGACATAGAGAGAAAATGAGTGTAAGATTGTTGATGTGTCAATCAAAGAGTAAGAGTAATTTAAGGGCCATATAATAAAATTTTACCAATCAGAACATTTCAATTAATTTAATATGCCACAATGGAAATCTCAATAGTAAATATTATTAATTTTTAAATGTAAGTATTATTCTTATGTTACAAATTTCATCCAATTATAATATGACGTTTCAATATATAAAATACTATATAATATAGTATTATAAGAGTTTTATTTACAGTATAATACTATAATGATTAATCATTTGAATTGATGTATTTTAAATTACACATTTAAATTGCTTACCGTTATCTTATTTAATATATATTTATAGTTAATATTTATTTTAAAAAATTTTAAATTATGATTGGTCTGGACATATATTATGAAAATTATAATTTTGAGTTTTTGAATAAAATGAATCGAAATCAAATCGTTAAGTGTTTGTTTTTCAATTTGTTTTTAATTTAATTTTAAAATATATTAAAATGATAAAACTTTAAAATATTTAATGGATAAAAATGATATTTCTTTATTTAAAAAGATTTCGTAAACAATTTCAAAAATTGTTACTTTTTAAAGCCTTATTTGGTAAACCATAACACATTAAATAACTTTAAATAATATGTTGGTTTGTCTCACATCGATTGTGAAAGTTTTGAAGAGCAAATTTACAGTATAAAGTAGATTTTATATACTTAACGAAAAACATCTTTTGTAATATTTTAGATATGTGCGGTATTAAGAAATCGAACCGAATAATATTTAACTTTTTCGGTTAACACGAAGGTTTAAACCATGTTAAAACATAAGAATTTACGTATTATTTGGTTTTATTTTTTGAAAACCGAACCTTTTAGTGTTTTAATTTTCAATCAATTTTCAATTTAAATTTGAAAACTGATCTAAACCTCAAATAATCCGAACCGCCCTCGAACCGGTAAATGACCAATTTCTATATGGATCCTATTAGTCCCACTTGAAGTACATGGACAAAAAGAAACATAATTGATCTGAACCAAAAAATACGTATGTTCAGCTCTTCTTTTGTATTTAAAACATGTCCAACTTTACTTTTATATTACACATAATCGTACATATATACCAGAGACATGATATTATATTAATATATGCTTTTTGTTTAAAACTTTTCAAAATTTTAGACATGTATAATATATAATTTATCATTCTATTAAAAACACTTATAGAGATTTAATTTTCCGAAAAACTTTATAATCCCGCGCTTGGCGCGGATCAAAAATCTAGTTAGGTAATAGTTGACGATAAATCAACATGGTTTTTCTCCGCTAACATTCAATCGTCGTTAATATAGTCACATTTTTTAACCACTAGATCAACCCATTAAGATGAATTTACATATTTACAAGTTAAAATTAGTTATCTTTTAATCTATTTGATGTTATAACTATTAATGGCGTACATAAATATATATCTATATATAAAAAACAAGATGTCATTTCGTGAACCATCATAATTTTTGTTGGGAAAGTTAATTGAAAATATTGTCTTACTTTGAAGTTGATTCTTTCAAAGAATGTGATATGATTAATTTCTTTTAAAATGAAAGTTAAGTTTAAATTTGACAACTTTTATCACCAAATTTCATTAGAAAAACATTTTTTGCTTATCAAAGTGTCAAAGAGAATACTTTCAAAATAAAAAAGAAGATAGCTAAAGTTTAAAACATATGTAATATAACTAGAAATTTACAAGAACACTAGTACACTCAACCCGCGGACAACCCGTGGTAACTTGCGGTCTAGCCCGCCAAAATCTGCGAATCATACGGGTCCGCCCCACGTGACCTGCATTTTTATGGACAATTTTTAACATGTCCAAACCCTCTCCGCAACGGTATTACTTGGGCCTAACCCGCGAATTGCGGTCCACACTGACATCTCTAGATAGACTCGAATTCACACTCAACTGTATGATTGATCCCACAATGTTCGCCTCTGATTTATCATCCACCATTGCTGCTTTTTCGCCTTTCGCTTCGACCTCAAGCATGAACTCTAGGTTCCACGACAAGTCTCCCATTGTTGGCCTCCCATTTCCGTTTTGGGCCAAACATTTATGTGTTATCTCACAATATTTCTTCACCTCTTCAGGCTTAACTTTCTTTTTTTTTGTTGGAATGTAAAACTATATTGCAACAAAAATTTTTACAGAACGAGTTTGATTGTTTCTTAGTTTCTAAAATCTACATGTATTATAGAGCAACTAAACTCTTGTGTCAAACTACAACATAAGTGAGCCTTGATTTGCTTGACTACCTTGTCCCCATTCAATCCAATTTACTTTCTCTCTCGACAACTACGGATCAATGAGCGCTCTGCCGCATAGTATTTCAACCGTCACCACATCAGAAGAGTAAACATGGAATTTTATTGGGAGATATTCATATATTGGTTTATACGGTTTACGATTGGGTTAATGTTTCTGGGTTTAGGATTAGTTTGGGGCTTACGTAATTAGGTCTAAGGTTTGAGAAACAGAGTCGGTGACTCTAAGTTGTATAAAAACAGTTTGATATTGAATGAATAAAACATAGAGAGTTGAATCAATATCAACTTCTACATAGTATCAGAGCAACGAAGCTTTCCGCTGAGTTTGTAATCTCTTTCGTTGAGAAGAAAATACCCGAACCAATGGTGTTGTTCCTTGGCGAAGTCTCCTCTGTTTTCCGAAGGAAGAAATAAAGTCTATGCCAAGTGATAAAGGAAAATCCTCGACAAGTTTACAGCATCTGATCGAGAAAATTTCAGAGATGAGTTCTTTGTCTTCGTACACATTGCATCCATCAGACAATCCGGGTGCCTTGATATATCCAATGCAACTTAACAGGGAGAATTACAATGAGTGGGCTTCCTAGATGTACAACGCGCTCCAAGCTAAACGCATGACAGGCTTTATCGATGGTACTCTGGTGAAACCTTCGGCAGACCATCCTGATTGTGAGAATTGGAAAGTGGGAAATTCAATGGTGATTGGTTGGCTTCGAGTGTTCGTCGAGCCTAAGGTACGGTCTACGGTAGCGTTTATTGCTGATGCTCACAGCCTGTGGATCGAGCTCAAGGAGCGGTTTTCGACTGGAAACAACGTGAGATAGCATCAGTTGAAAGCGCAATTGGCTTCCTGCAGACAAGAGGGCCAGTCCGTGATTGAATACTACGACAAGCTCTCGAGTCTATGGGAGGAACTTTAGCTATTCCAGCCACGGATTCAGTGTACCTGTGGAGCTGCTAAAGAGTTCTCGAAACAGATTGAGGCTGAGAAGATTCACCAATTTGTTCTCGGGCTGGATGACTCAAGATTTGGAAACTTGTCTACAACCATCGTGGCCGCCGATTCCCTCCTAATGTTTGGAGAAGTGTACTCGAAGATAATGAGAGAGGAAAATAGGCTCGTTTCTTCGAGAGCTAAAGAACAAAATCAAAATGCAGTGGGTTTTTTTTGGCAAGACAGGAGCAGACGCAAGAGTCTCTCTCTTATCTTCAGGCATGCAAAGGTCAGGTTCTATGGCGCCAAACAATGGTCGGTCTCGCAGTGTGCTCACGATATGCACACACTGTGGTAAGACTAGACACGATAAGAAGGGATGTTGGCAATTGATTGGTTATCCCGAGTGGTGGAATGAGAGAGAAGGCACGAAAAGGAGAGGAAGAGGAGCTCGTGGTCGAGGAAGAGGCTCCTCGCCAAGTGGTTCTATTCGTGGTCGGGCACAGGCAAATACTGCTCATGCGACGAGCTCGAACTCATCTTGTTTCTCCGATTTGACTCCTGAACAGTGGCAAGCGATATCAAGACTAATTCAAGAAAAGGCTGGTGGCTCAAACAAATTGGCGGGTAAGCAAGGCTACGGTGATCTTATACTTGACACCGAAGCTTCACATCATATGACAGGGAGTGTCTCTTTGCTTACTATTCTAGAGAACACGCCACCATGTTCTATAGGTTTCGTTGATGGTGGTAAAACGATGTCACTTAGCAAAGGAAATATGTTTGTGTCTGATAGCATATCCTTGCCAGATGTTCTATTTGTGTCGAATTTAAATTGCACTCTCATATCGGTTTCGAAGCTGCTTAAGCAAACAAATTGTTTCGCTGTGTTTACTGATACTTTATGTGTTTTACAGGACCGTTTTACGAGGATTTTGATTGGAGCCGGTGAGGAGCGTGATGGGGTTTACTACTTCTTGGATGTCAAAGCTGCTAGGATACATAGAGTGGATGTGAAACCTGATTGTGATCTATGGCATCAACGGCTAGGACATCCGTCGTTTTCAGTAATTTCTTCTTTGTTTAATGGTAGCTCTTCGTCTGTTAGCTCTCGATCTTGTGAGATTTTTTTTAAAGTGAAGCAGACAAGAGAGGTTTTCCGAACAATGATAATAAAACTTCAGATTGTTTTGAGTTAATTCATTGTGACGTTTGGGGACCATACCGAGTTAAGTCATCTACATGAGCTGTGTATTTTTTGACCATTGTTGGTGATTTTTCGCGTGCCGTTTGGACATACTTGCTCTTAGAAAAATCAGAAGTGCGATCCGTTTTGCAGAATTTCGTGGCTTACGCGGAAAAACAATTTGGAAAATCCATCAAGATAGTGCGTAGTGACAATGGCACTAAATTTATGTGTCTCACGCCTTTCTTTCAACAAAATGGTATAGCGCATCAAACTTCTTATGTGTCCACACCGCAACAAAACGGGAGAGTTGAAAGAAAACATAGACACATCCTTAATGTGGCTAGAGCTTTTTTATTTCAAGAAAACTTACCGGTGCGTTTTTGGGGAGAAGCGGTCTTGACTGCAGCTTACATGATCAATAGAAAACCGTCAGCAATTATTCATGGCAAATCCCCATATGAGACTCTTCATAAGGAGAAACCGGCATACAATCAACTTAAGGTGTTCGGTTGTGAATGCTTTCCGCATTTTGCTTTGAGAGATAAGGATAAGTTTAGTGAAAGGAGTCGTCGTTGTGTCTTTGTGGGTTATCCTTTCGGCAAAAAGGGCTGGAAAGTTTTTGATATAGAACGTGAGGAGTGTGTTGTTTCTCGAGATGTGGTTTTCAAAGAGCATTCTTTTCCACTTTCGGCCAGCTTAACTTCACCTTCAACCTGTGTTTTGGTGGAACCCGATGAAGAGTATAATGTTGACTAGTTAGTTTCTCCGACTGTAGTAGCAAGGGGGAGCCACGATGAAGGTTTGGTAGCTCCGGTTCCGGTTGCGACAGGGTCTGCTCCTCCACACACGGAAGCTGCTCATGGCTCTCCGCCATTGACAGATGCTAAGCACGACGCTCCAGTGATGGAGTTAAGTGCACCACCCACTGTCGCGCCTTCTCCAGCGTCTGGTGCATCATCTGTCGTTGCTGAGCAGCCTCTCGCCGTGGCAGAACAGGATATCGCTGGGACAGAACAAACTCCCGCCGTAATAGAGCAAACATTGGGTCGTGGCCACCGTGAGAGAAAAGAGTCTGTAAGGCTGAGAGATTTTGTAACTTATCACACTGTTGCATCTCAAGAACCCCATCACGTTGCTCTCGACCCGTCATCATCCTCGCAGCCGGTTCCAGGTACTTCACTGTATCCTCTAACATAGTATATTTCCGATGAGAAGTTTTCTGCAGGCCATAAAGCTTTTCTCTCAACACTTCTTGCCATGGTAGACCCTAAGCATTTTAAAGACGCGGTTCAATATGAGATTTGGCGCAAAGCAATGTCAAAAGAGGTAGACGCGTTAGAAGATCAGTACATTTGGGATATTGTCGATTTACCTCATGGAAAAACAACAATTAGAAGTAAGTGGGTTTATAAGATAAAGTACAATGCTGATGGTACAGTTGAAAGATACAAGGCTCGATTAGTTGTTCAAGGAAATAATCAAGTTGAGGGAGAGGATTATTCAGAGACTTTTGCGCCAGTGATCAAGATGACAACTATTCGAACTCTTCTGAGACTTGTAGCAGCCAAAAAGTGGGAAGTATACCAGATGGATGTCAAGAATGCGTTTTTATATGGAGATCTTGAGGAGGAAGTATACATGAAACTTCCTCCAGGCTTTAGGCACACGCATCCAAACAAGGTTTGTAAGCTTCGTAAATCATTGTATGGTTTTAAACAGGCTCCCAGGTGTTGGTTTAAGAAGATCTCAGATGCTCTCCTCTGTTTTGGTTTCGTGCAGTCTTATGATGATTATTCTTTATTTGCTTACGAAAAGAAGGGGATCGAGCTTCGCGTCTTGGTTTACGTCGACGACTTGATTATTTGTGGGAATGATGACTATATGTTGAAGAAATTCAAAGAATATCTAAGTCGGTGTTTTCTATGAAGGATTTGGGTAAGCTAAAATATTTTCTGGGAATTGAAGTTAGTAGAGGCTTAGAAGGTTTTTCTTTGTCCCAACACAAATATGCATTTGACATCATTTCGGAGAGTGGTAATTTGGGATGTAAACCGGCGTTTACTCCCTTAGAGACGAACCATCAACTTGCTTTGGACGATGGTCCCTTGCTTGATGATCCCACCAGGTATCAAAGACTTATTGGTGGACTGATCTACTTAACTCATACTCGGCCAGAATTGAGTTATTCGGTGCATGTACTTTCTCAGTTTATGCAGACTCCACGTGAAGCTCACTGGACAACATCATTGAGAGTTATTCGTTTTTTGAAGGGTTGTCCGGGTCAAGGAATTCTCCTCAAATCTGAGTCTGACTTGAGTCTTACTGTTTGTTGTGACTCATATTGGGCCTCTTGTCCTCTTACGCGCCACTCCCTTAGTGCGTTTGTAGTGATGTTGGACGGATCTCCCATAGCTTGGAAGACAAAGAAGCAGCAGACAGTTTCACACTCTTCCGCGGAAGCAGAATACCGGGTTATGGCGTTTGCACTCCGAGAGATCAAATGGATACGAAGTATTTTACAAGGGCTTGGCATTGATCAATCGTCTCTAGTTCGCCTCTTCTGCGACAATAAGGTAGCTATCCACATTGCGGCAAACCCGGTGTTCCACGAATGTACCAAACATATTGAGCGAGATTGCCATTCGATTCGGGATGCGGTTCGTGACGGTATAATTTCTACACATCATGTTCGAACAAATGAGCAGTTGGCGGACATTTTGACCAAATCGCTCGGACGACCACAATTTGAAGCCATACTTTTCAAGTTTTGTGTTCTTGATATTCACACTCCAACTTGAGAGAGAGTATTGGGATAGAGTAACGAAGTTATACAACTGATAAAAACATATCATAAAAGAAAAACACATATTCATAAACTTAAAGGATGATAAACTTATTCTTCTTAGCAGAGATTGTCGTGTAACTAAGCTAGACCACATATAGAAAGATACGATTGAAATCTACTGTCCTGTAGGATGATCTTTGCAATATCTTGTATGATCGAATTGACTTTGTAATATTCCAAGCAAATATCAAACTCCTCACCCAAAGTTATGATTTAATTTTTGATATATTTAATTTTAATAATATTATGTTTAATAATTAATATCTATGAATTAAAAATAGCAATTAATTAACATGCATGAATGTGTTGATTAGCTAATGAAATAAATGTACATGAATGAAAAAAGATTGAAATTTCATTGATTTTTTGATTAATTTGTTTTTATTAGGTGTCATCCTCTAAAAGCATAAAAATGCTTATGTGTCATGATAATGGAGAGTCACTTGTGTTATTATCGATAAATATCTGCACGATGTTGCATATTATTTTTATTAACTATTACATGATTAAAATACGTATATAATAAGAGTATATGTAATTTAGTATAAACACATTAACAATATCATTTTTGTGTTATTGTAGTTGATCCGTAATATATTCTTCCTATTTATTGTACTTTTTTATAGTGGTCAAAAACTTCATTTTAATTCAAACTAAAGCTACAAGTATTTGATTTCTTTAACTACTTTTTGGATCTCTCTAATTCAAATTTTTAAAAAGTGAGTTTAATATAAATTGAGAATTTTAAATTATCTCTAGAAACAAATGCAAATAAAATATTAATTAATTATGTTTCAAAATTTTCGATCTAATTACTAAATATAAAAGAACTAATAAAGATGGATAAACACCTCGAACAATATTTAGTTAAAAACTTAAAATGGTTAAGACTTTAGTATTTTAAATGTAGAAGCGACATTATATTGATGATGTGTAATGTATGAGTTTTATTTATTAGTCTTATTTTGACATAATTATTATTAAGAGTAAAGAGAGGCAAAAAGACAAAAGACATTTAATTTATGTATAAAATTGACAAAATATGATGTATATTAATGTTGTGTTTTGATTGGTTTGTCAATTTATATTTTTAATGACGTGTCGTGCTTATAGTTTACGAAAATGTTGATGTGTCGTTTCATGGAGAGGCGCAAAACTTATTATAGTATTAATTATGACAATTTCAAATGCTTTTATCTTTCCTTTTGGGCCACAAAAAGTTTGTAAGACAAGCCCAAAACTGTAGGAGCTCGTGTTGGGTAGTTTGACAACATTGACAAGTTATGAGGGGAAGCTAGCTTTCGTGGGCTCTTGAGGATGAAGTGAAACAAGATTGGTTGAAGAAGGTTTTCGTTTTGCCTAATTCGTGGAGGAGTTTAAGCTTGGGGCTCGTCAAGGAAGCGATCACCGCGTATTACCATCACTACATTGACGTAACTGATTCGGGTGATTTTATTTTGGCACCGGTTTTAACATTTGAGCCAACAACATTTTATGTTCTCTGTTACGATCCCGAAACAAATAGTGTGCGGAAAGTTGATACCGCAAAGCGTAAGATGTTCTGTAAAAGACAAGGACTTTATCTCGAACATCTCTTCTATAGTCGGGTTGAAAGTCTCATGTTTCTGTAAGAATCACTAGATGGAGCTATGTAAACGTCACTGTAATTTTGTGTTGTTTATTCGNAAATAGCCATATGTCGTTACATATTGTTGCTCAATCTAAGGAATATTAACAAATACAATCTCAGTAATATACGATCTTGACTCAGTAGAAAATGGATCAGAATATTCCTTTAGTTATCACCCTCCCGCAGTTGAACCGTCGGGACTACACACGGTTAAGCTGGACCGAAAATCATTGAAGAGAACCGCAGGTAGTCCTTTAGTAAAAACATCAGCAAATTGTTGAGATGATGGTATGTGAA
>OVAN01005485.1:0-23408 GCA_900406275.1 Anastatica hierochuntica | reverse complement strand
GCAAAATGCAATATAAACCTAAACTAGACTCAAGACTCTAAATGATGAATTATAAAGCTAATATGCTTATTTACAACCTAATTTTGAATAAAAACTAAGCTAAAACACACTAAAATATGCATGAAATTGTATGTACATCAACTGTTGACAAAACATCCACTTGACCATATCGACACATTTGAAGAGATATGTAGTACTACGCGTACAAATGGAGTTCCGCCTGACTACTTTAATTGTAAGTTCTTTACATTCTCACTGAATGATAAGGTTATTAGATGGATGAAGTTGCTACCACCACAATCCGTCACCGCTTGGGAGGAATACAAAGGTGCATTTCTTTACCAATTCTACACTAAACAGAGATCGAGCTCCATTTAAAGCAAAATCTCAGGCTTTCAATAAGGACCTGCAAAATCCTTCTATGAAACATTAAAAAGGTCCAAGGAGTATACAAGGGACTGCCCAAACTATGTTTTCTCTAAAGAAAATCTATGAAACATCTTCTACAATGGTATCGACCATAAGTACAAGCTATCTCCAGACACGGCTACCAATGGAAGCTTTATGACCAAATATGTGCTTGAAGCCAAGCTTTTGATCGATAACCTAGCTGCTAGTAATGCCAATAGTGGTCCTATTTATGATTAAACGTGCGTGGATCCATCAATTCAACAGAAGCCGCACAAATTTTCAAAGCTAAGGACGATGATTTCTCAACTACTAAAAGATAGACGACGAGTTCATGTTGTCGAGACCATTAGATACACCAACAAGACTCCAAATATGGAGTATTTAGAATATGAAACAGAGGAAAATGAGGAAGAAGTAAACTACATTAGTGAAAATTTTGGAAATAAGGGATACAACCAAGGATACCGAATTAACTCAAATTTGTCCTACCGGAACACTAACGTAGAGAACTCTCAAGATCAGTACTATCCGCCTCAAGACGCCCAAAAAGGAGCTTCCTATCAGCCTAAGCAAAAACCTTTTAACAAAAGAATATACCAAATGAAGCAACCATTCACTTATCCTCAAGTCAATGCATCGAATCCGCAATTGAGCAAGCTTGAGACAATGTTGAAACAAATCTCTAAAGAGATGAAACAAAATGACTAGGAGGTTAATGAGAGGCTGGAAAACATATACAATGAGCTTACAACGAGTATGCATCCATTGTTACTCATGTCCAGAATTTTGAAGTTCAAATCACTCAAACGAGTGAAGCTGTCAAGAAACAGGAAAACCCTGTGAAATCCTTCTGCAAGGTCGCCAACTTAAAGGAAGCTAAGGAGGTCATGTTTACTACTAATACACCTCTTCAAGACCTCAATTCTCAAGTAAAATCACCTCTGGATCGTTTACCAAACAAATCTAAGAGAGCTTACATGAAGAGACTGAAGACGATTCCTCTAGAGAAGATCGAATGTCCAGAAAAGTTCATCATTCCTTGCTCAATAAATAAAGTTAGGATTGATGATTGATTATGTTATTTTGGAGCTAATGTGAATATGATGTCACTAAACATGGCTATGTACTTAAGGCTCTCAAACTTTCGACCATCTCGAATCTCTATCGAGTATGCTGATATGTCTACATCCACACCATATGGGTTTTTGCCTGATGTTTTGCTTGAAGTAGGGGGATTTCTCATACCTACTTACTTTAGAGTCCTTTTTACTAAAGGAGGGAAGACAAATCCATTAATCCTTGGATCCCAATTCTTAGCTACTGCTCAAGCAATCTTCGATTTCCCAAACAAAAGGATTTGCTTAGCGAGAGTGAACAAGCAAGTCTTTTATCCTGCTATAAGCTACAACTCCAGAGAAAATGAATCTATTTTAGAGGAAAAGAATTTTTTTTCTAGACCCTGAGATAGCCACAAGACACAACAAGTCTCAAAGAAATAAGTTACATCCATCAAAACGCCAATTTCTTCAAAACCGGCGAAAATGGATGAAAAGAAAGACTCTTGTACCATCAAAGTAAAAATCGATCCTTTCTTAGACGTGGATGAAGAAGAGGAAGAGGTCTACAAGTTGCCAATATCCTATGCTAAGGTCAAGAACCGAATCCCCATTGGTCTTTATTTGAAGAACGATGAAATTTACGAAAAGAAACTCGAGAACAATCTTAAGCTATTTTCGAAGAAAATTGTGATTTATTAAGCTATTTGAGGCACACTTGATGATCTAAAATCACCCTCTACACCACCAATTCCATAGACTCAAGAAGATAAAGGAACCACAATTCCTTTAGTGGAAACCAATCACGCCTAAAAAGTGAAAGGAGTCAAACTAAAGACTCAAAACAAGTGCTTTGTGAGAGGCAATCCACATGGTTTTAATTTTAATTTTTAATTTTTAGGACTTGATTAGATGTCTAATAGTTAGTTTTTATTTTTGCAAGATTTTAGAAAATCAAGAAAAACACACAAAAAAATTCAGACTCAAGAACAAACTTGAAAGTGATAGATGCTTTGCTTTCGTTGCTCTGTTTCGTGATCGTGAGTCCTCACTACTTCAACACCAAGTCACCTAAAGTTTTTGCTTGTTCTTGTGACCTATCAATGAAGCTCAAAACCTTTTAATGTTTATTATGCAAGAGTTGATGTATAAAGAAACTATCACTTTCTTTATTGATTAGAAACTTCTCAAAACTAATCACAACTCTCAATGATCTCTTAGACAACTCCTAAGGATCTTATTTATAGGTTTAGACTTCTCTTAATCCTAATTGGAATGGTAAAACTTCTATTTTCCTTTTTTCTAAATAAGCTACGCCTTAGCTAGAATAAAATACTTTTCATGTTGGAATTATCCAACATTGTCCCCCTTAATTCCAACATGAATCTTGGGTATATGAATCTCTTGAACTCCAAGAAAACTCCTCATTTCTTTAAACTTGTTTCTTCCCGAAGGTTTGGTAAGTATATCAGCTCTTTGTTCTACTCCCGAAACATGTTCGACTTCGATTTGTTGGTTCTCTACACACTCGCATATAAAGTGATATCTCGAAAGTATGTGCTTACTTCTTCCATGTAACACCGGGTTCTTGGTTAAGGCTATGGCCGATTTATTGTCTATCCTTAGTGTGACCTTCTCATATTCTTTTCCAAGGATCTCGTTCAGAAAGTCTTTGAGCCAGATGGCTTGCTTTTCAGCTTTTGTAGCAACCATAAACTCTGCTTCGCAAGATGATAACGCAACAGTTGGTTGCTTTTGTGAAGTCCATGTAATCAATGATGTCCCATAGTAGAATACATGTCCCGAGGTACTTCTTCCGTCATCGACATCAATATTGTGACTACTATCACTGTATCCTATAATCTTGCAAGTTCCATCTCTTTTGAAGAATAGCCCATAGTTTGTACTTCTTTTCACGTACTTGAGAATGTGCTTGAGCGCTTGGTCATGTGACACTCTTGGTGATTGCATATATCGGCCTAGAACTCCCACTGCGTATGAAAGATCTGGCCGAATATGCAGTAGATATCTCAAGCATCTAATTGTCCTTCTATACCTTGTAGCGTCGATCTCTTGTTCATCTTCAGCTTTTGAGATCTTTATACTACTCTCCATCGAAACATGAACCATATTACACTCACTCATGTCATTTTCCGCGAGAAGGGCTTGCACATAGCCTTCTTGCCTTATCCTAATTCCATCGGTTCCTTGTAGGACTTTTATCCCAAGATAATAAGACAACTTTCCTAAGTCTGACATCTCAAGTCTCTTCGTCATATCATCCTTGAATTGTTTAATGATTTGAATTGATGTACCTCTCACAAACAAATCACACAAACAAATCATCAACATAGATTGCAATAACCAGAAGATCCTTTTGATCTTTCTTTGTATAAACCGCATGTTATTTCTTGCACTTATCGAAACTCATCTCCTTCAGAGTATTTTCAAGCTTCAAGTTCCAAGCTCTAGGGGCTTGATGTAATCCATATAGGGCCTTTTTCAATTTATAGACGTGATTCTCTTTTATTTTCTTCTCATAGCCTTCGGGCTGCATCACATAGACTTCTTCACTCAATTCTCCATTTAAAACGCTGTTTTGACGTCTAAATGGTGAATCTCCCATTCGTTAGTTGCAGCCATCAATATCAACAATATTATAGCTTCTATTTGAGCCACTGGCGCGAATACTTCATCGAAGTCAATACCTTGTTGCTGCACATATCCTTTAGCAAAAAGTCGTGCTTTGTATTTGTTCACAGTTCCATCAACCTTTCTCTTGATCTTGAATATCTACTTTATTCCAATGGGTTTCACTCCTTCTGGTTTCTTAACGAGTTCCCATGTCTTGTTTCTTATGATGGACTCAAGCTCAGCAAGCATCGCCTTTACCCATTCTTTGTTTCTCACGGCTTCTACATAGCATTCTGGTTCTCCATCCACCGTGAACAATATCTTAACACCTTCATGTTGAGCAAGTAAGAGACAATTATCTAGGTACCTTGGCTTGGTTATAATGCGACATGATCGGGTTTTGAGCTGATGTGCCTCTCCGTGATCGTGACCTTCACCTGCGGCCTGATCAGGTTCGATTTCCTCTGTTTTAGGCAGCTCTGTTTTGGCCTGCTCTGGTTCTAGCTCTTTGAGATCTTCTGCATCACTTTCTGGTTCCTCATAGTTATTGTCGTGACCTTGAGTTGGTACATAATCTTCTCCTTCGGGCATGCTAGCTACAACAACCATAAAGGTGTCTGCTTCTGCACTGTTTTTCATTGAGCTTAACATCCAGTCCCAGCCTCTTCTCACATCAAATGTGACATCTCTACTCACGATAATCTTCTCTACTATTGGGTCAAAGAGTCTATAAGCCTTGGAGCCAGGTCCCGTGCCGAGATAGACCACACATCTTGCTCTGTCATCGAGTTTTCTAACATTCGGGCTATTGATCTTTGCGTATGCAATGCAACTGAATATCCTCATGTGCATGATGTTCGGCTTTCTCTGTGTTAGAAGTTCATATGGTGTCTTGCTGTTTAGTGCTTTTGTTGACACACGATTGATAGTGTAAGTCGCATGATGCACCGCTTCTCCCCATAGATCATTCGGTACCTTCATCCCTTTTAACAAGCTTTGTGTCATCTCCATTAAAGTTCGATTTCTCCTTTCAACCACACCGTTTTTTTGAGGCGTATAAGGTGCGGTTAGATGCTGATTTATTCCGTTCTCTTCACATAAGCGTTTAAATTCGGCTGAGGTGAATTCACCACCTCTGTCCTTGCGCAACATCTTTAAGTTTATTTTTGTTTGGTTTTCGATATATTCTTTGAATTTCTTGAATTTACCAAACGCCTCGCTCTTTTCTCATAGTAACAAGGTCCACATGTACCTTGAAAAATCATCGATCAAAACCAACACATACTGATTGCTTGATAGTGTAGAAGGAGATAATTGTCCACACAGGTCTCCATGAACCAATTCTAGTGCACTTGTTGCTCAAAAAAGTGATTGGTTTGGGAATGAGATTCTCAATTGCTTGCCCAATTGACATACATCACAAATTTGCTTCTCTCGCGGTATCCGTGGTAAGCCTATCACCATCTCTTTTTCGGTCATCATCTTCATCACTCCATAGCTCACATGTCCTAGTCGAGCGTGCCAAGTCCATGTCGGATCTTCTCTTTGAACATGAAGACACTTGGAGTGGTAGATCTCCATCGAAGTCTTGTACAACCGATTTAACGACCTCTTGACCACAACAAGGAGTCTCCCATGTGAGTCTTTCAGCTCTAGAAATGCTTCTTCCATGTTTACTTCACAGCCGTTTTCAGTGGCTTGTTTGAGACTTATTATGTTTTGTTTTAAGTCTGGTATGAAGTAGATGTCGTTGACTACATCTTTTCTTCTAGTCTTATCTATGAAGAAAATTGAGCCTCTCCCTATGATGTTTACGCATGAACCATCACCAAATCTTACTTTCCCTTTGATGTTTTCATCCAAATCACAGAAGAATTCTTTGTTTCCCGTCATATGGTTACTAGCTCCATTGTCTAAGTACCACTCGGAGCTGTCTCCTGTAATTGTGTCATATTTCTTAGGGAAAATTATTTCTTCGTTTAAAAACACAACTTCATGCATATAGAGACCATCTGCTTCATGTGTCTCATTTAAATTAGCTTCTTGTTCTTGTTGTGGCCGAGAGGGATAGTGATTGACATAATGGCCGAATTGGTCACATCTCAAACACTGTATTCTCTTTCTCATAGTTTTCAGGGTTAGTCTTTCCATGGCCATTGAACCTTCCTCTTCAACGACCTCTTCCTTTTCCTCTCCCCCTGAAACTTCCTCCACCTTTCGCATAACCGTCTGCGTAAGCTCCTGAACTCTGGCCGGTTTTTCTCCACGAAAATTGCTGTATCCACCTCTGTTTTGCTTTGGATTGGCTGCGTATAAGATCTTCCCTTGGTCCTCGGTTTGTGTCTCACCCCAGACACGCTCTTCATATGCTTTGATTCTCCCAACAATGCATTCGTATACGGTTTTGTTTAATTCTAGCACCTGCTCGAGTGAAGCCACAATATGTATAAACTTATTTCTTGGAAGACCGGGTAAGAATTTCTTCATGAGCTTTGTCTCTTCTATTATCTTCCCAAGAGCCACAAATTGATATGCTAAACTCGATATTTTTCCGGAAAACTCGTCAATGGAATCATTATCGCCCATCCTTAGTCGATCTAGTTCTGTGACTAAAGTTTGTAATCTGGCCTCTTTCACACGGTCTGGTTCTTGATGACTTGACTTTATGGCGTCCCAAATAGATTTTGCGGAGCCCTGCTCTCCTACTTGTAGGATAAGAGCTTCTAGAATTTATTGGAAAAGCAGCGCTATTGCCACATCATTCATCTTCGTATCACTACTCCCAAGATCAATTGTGTCCCATACTTCGCTTACACGAAGAGTTATCTTCATCCTCATAGCTCATACCGTGTAATTTGAGGATGTCAATATAGGACATTGTATAGACGGCTATACCATCTTCTTAGACTGATGTTCTGCATCGCCCGAAGGGTTCCTCAAGTCTCCCATGGTTTCGCCAAGACCAGTAGAAGATTTTACAATCTTTGTGGCTTGTTGCTTGTCTCAACAAAGCTCTGATACCAATTAATAGATGCTCTGCTTTCGTTGCTTTGTTTCATGATCGTGAGTCCTCGTTACTTCAACACCAAGTCACCTAAAACTTTTGCTTGTTCTCGTGACCTAGCAATGAAGCTCAAGACCTTTTAATGTTTATTATGCAAGAGTTGATGTATAAAGAAACTATTACTTTCTTTATTGATTAGAAACTTCTCAAAACTAATCACAATTCTCAATGATCTCTTAGACAACTTCTAAGGATCTTGTTTATAGGTTTAGACTTCTCCTAATTCTAATTGGAATTGTAAAACTTCTATTTTTCCTTTTTTCTAAATAAGCTACACCTTATCTAGAATAAAATTCATTTAATGTTGGAATTATCCAACAGAAAGTTGTTATGACTGGGTGACGACTGACAAAATATAGAAGTGTGCCACAGTATTGTAGTCAACCAGTGTCAGGAGCAGAATGCCTCAAAATCGGTTTTTCAATTTTGGCAAGAAAGCAGATCTAAATCGTCTAAGTCATCTCCTGGACCATTCTAAACATTCATTCTATACTGGAGAAGGATGTTAAAGACCGCCAATCAAGCTAAATCCTCATATCAAAAATTCTTGGAACAAGTGATGATATCATGAAGAACCAAGATGATAAGCTTGAGAAATACCATCATTCAATCATACTGAAGCACTAAGAGTTATCCTGGAGGATCTTAAACAGTACCAAAAGGCGTAAAAAACCTCGAACTTCATTTTTTATAAACTAAAACTATATGATAGGTGAGATGCTCGAGAGAAAACGACCTTGGAACGGTCAAAATCAAAAGTTGCTCGGAGGATCAAGTTTCTTAACAAAAGGAAACATGGAGGTTTCCAGTACCCCGCCAAGCAAATCAACTCAAACCATCGAAGATGCCCTGACAAAGTGACCATTATGAACAAAACAGCCTGGTTAGAATTTTGATTTTTCAAATTTTAATTTTTGGCTAACATTATGTCTTTGCCGGCTAGCCAATGAGCTTGGCTAAGCCAAAAGTGTCATTTTCAGATGACAATCAGGTTGACAGACTGAAAATTCACCATATGACTTTAAAGATCCGAGCAACAACGACCAGCTATCCAAACAAATTCTTAATCCGACCAAAAAGAAGTTTCAAAAACTCAAGAATGTCTAAATGGTCGTATCTTCAATTCGTTTGGGAAAATCAACCGTAAAAAATGTTCAAAAACATTTTGGTACCATAAAAGACATCCACGAACATTATCTGACCAACCATAATTCAAAACGACCGATTGGAACGCGAAACGGCCGCGAAAAAACATGAAACGGATGAAAGAGCACCTGACCGGCTACCGGACAAGCGACGGCCAGTGTGTGCCACCGTAGGGCACGCGGCCGGTTTCCAAGGCTCTCTGCCCCAACCACATGCACGAGCTTAAGTCACGATCGGTTGGCGGTTCTCCCAGGACCGGTTTTTGCCGAGGAAACGCACGCAGCCAGTCGTAGCATCTGAGAGCGTCGTCCGTGACTTCCCGACCGGCCGGCGTGATTTCCAAGGACTAGTTCGAGCCAAATAATGGTCCCCAACTGGTCCTAGAGGTAAGTGGTTCCAATTGTTAATTGTTGTATTTGACATCAAATTTTTACAAAACCAAAACAATTTCCCCTAAAATACTAAACCAATTTCTAAAAAAGGAAGGGAAAAACAAGGTTTTGATTTTCGCTTTAGTAGTTTTGGATCTAAAACTCTTAGAATTTCAACTCTTTCTCTTTAACAAGTCTTAGAACTCTAAAGAACATAATCTCCAAACCTTAAATCCTTTGTTCTTCTACTAAAGTTAAATTGATTTCCATTGAAGAATATCATTCCTTTCATCATTCAAGCATCAATGTATGTTCTTAAACTCTCTTTCTCTTTAAGTTACAAGTTTTAGATTTTAGAAATTTCTTAGATTTAGGTTTTTCTTAGCTTGATTCTTAGAGATTTCCTTTATAAAAGCTTGTTGGGTTTATGGATTACACTTAGAACATGTTAAATAGCTTGTTTCCACTAGATTTTGAAATTTCAGATTTTTGAATTTTGGGAGCATAAAAAATCCGAAAATTAGTGTTTAAATTTGCTTGTTCTAAAGCCATTTACTTATGTATAGCTAGGATATGCTAGTTATTTTGCATCATTTGACCATAAAATTGAAACTTTTGGTGATGTTTTTTGGCTTAGTGTATTGAATCCGAAAATACTTTGAATTTTTGAGAAAATTTGAGTTCTTGCTTCTTTGATGCTTTTGATTTGTTTCTTATATCACTTAGATGTTTCTTTGCTATTACAAATTCCTTAATAACATATACGAATTCTCTTTGATTTTTTCAAGAGACTCATGTCTTTTTGAGTTTTTGATTTCGTAGGATATTCAACAATGGACAATGAGGAGATTGTGAGGAAATCAACAAGGATAGCTATCTGAAAGGAAAGAGCTCTTAAGATTCAAGATCCAAGCAATCTTATGAAACCCGGAAAATCCAAGAAGTTGAAAACATCTACTAAGGCGAATTCAAAGAAGGTGACAAAGAAGCATGGGAAGGATATAGCTAGTGAGAGTGAAACTACTTTGAGTGATGAATCGAATGAGAATGGAGAAGAGACATAAGGAGAATACATGGTTTTTGTTCTGGTTTCTCAAATCATAAATGATGCGCCCAAGTCTCCACCACCAAAGAAACAAAGAAATTCAAGAGCTAAAGGACTTAAGCTCATGGTTTAGGCTCCTTCAGAACCAAGAAGAAGAGTTGTTGGACCAAAGATGGATCCAATTTTTGATTATGGGGAAGCCCTTGCAACCATAAAGGTTCAAGCTCCATTAAAGATTCACTTCCAAACACTTGATGCTCTAGGATTGACAAGAGATGTCACTTGGTTCTTCGAAGCTTTGAAGTTGAGAGCTTTTGTAGAGATTTCTTTCTTGGTCTATGAGGAGCTTACAAAGGATTTTCTTAGCACTATTGAGCTCTCATATCCTAAGGAAAAACGAGCTAAGGCTCAAGATGGAGTTCTCACTTTCTCGGTTAGAGGTACTACTTACTCCTTGACTATTGGTGAGTTGTGTGAGATTTTGCACTTGGAATTTCTAGATGAAGCCAAGTTTAGCTTGGATCACGCGGCCTACACTGTTTGGGATCGATTTTCTCATGAGACACTTAGGCCCGAGAATTCAAAGGAGGCCAAGATTGGACATCCAATGTTTCAGTATGTACATAGGCTGATTTTGTAGAGGATCTTCAGTAGGACCGAGCAGAGTTCAATACTTAGGGATGAGTTTTTCATCCTCATTTCTCCTTTTTTCTAATCCTCAGAGAGCCAACTATGGCGCTCTTATTGCTAGGAGGATAATGGATGTCCAGAGACACACAATACCAGGAGTTTTCAGGAGTACTCGCAGAGAGAGAGCAGAGCCAGCTGACGGTGGAGACTTAGAGAGTTTCTCTCTAGTTTCAAACTTTGGACATGATACAATTGAGACATCAGACACGGCTCAGACTGACTCCTCAGCACACGCAGGATACACTCCCACACAGGATCCGAACGCATTTGTGAGTAGCCACACCCCGAATGATTCACATTCAACAGACTTTTGAGTCTTTATCAGATGTCATTGTTCGAGTCATTGTCTTTTTCATTTCATTTTTATTTTAATTTTTTTTTGTTTTATTGAGTCTGTTATTCCCTATTGTTGATTGCTTTTGCACCGAGACGGTGCAAGTTAAGTTTGGGGGGATTTATCCATTACTAATGATACTTTCTTTTTTCTTATGTACTTTTTATTTTTATCGAGTCATTTTTATGTTTTATTGAGTAAAAACATGTTGAAATCTATGACCTTATGTTGCTGGAAATTTTTTTGTGTGCTAACTTTCGTGTTGTTGCTACAGTTGTTATTAACTGCAGATCTTACTGAACGGAAACCTATAAGTGGATCAACCTACCAGGACGACCATGTCCCATTAGGACTCGGATTTTCAAAGTTAGTTCCACCTTTAAAATGAATTTAATTTCTCATCTTGGGACTTGGTATACTCTGGATAAACTCCTCTTTCAGGCCTGACACTAATTCCTAGTGAGTAATGTCCCTTATACTATTTCTTTCATATAAAATGGATTTAAGGTTCGATGGAATGAGCAAAAGGGGCAAATATCTTAAAAATTTCGAACCCTATAGACTTATTCCACTTGTGATTAATTTAGAAAAGAAAAAAGAAAAAAAAAGAAAAGAAAAAATAGAGAAAAAGAGATCGATAGAAAAATAAAATGATATCTTAGAAAATTAGGGAAAAATCGATTCTCAAAGGGTTTTGATAGAAAAAATAAAATGATACCCTAGAAAGTAGGGAAAAATCAACCCTTAAAGCATAAGAATATAACAAGGATAGGAATTTACAAAGGTTATTATGTGGCTGGAAATTTGATTGAGTAAAGAGTCAATTGTTCTTAGATCGATACACCCTCGATGAGACCACACCTTAGAATTAATAGGAACCAATAGAGATGTCGTTTTCTTTTGTGATTTTGGATCGAATTAGGATGGTTGCTAAGCGAAAAGGGGAGTACGTGGAAGTTGATCTTTGTATGTTAATGTTGCTGTATGGAGATGACCGAGAGGACCCTGAGGCAATGTTTCAGAAAACAAAGGTTTGTTTCCGCGTTATCAATCTTCTTTTTCGTTCTTGGATTTTCTTTGCTTGAGGACTAGCAAGAGCCTAAGTCTGCGGGAGTTCATAACACTATTATTTCACTGTTTTTAGTTGGATTTTTACTTATTTATTTGCAGGTTTTTAATGCTTTTTCGATCTCTAGATATAGTTTTCTCTTATTTGTGATATTAGGGACTAATTAGGTTAAATCATCAAAAAGGATGAAGAAACGTGTTAATAGGACGTCATTCATATTACCAAGAAATTTTCATTGGCGGTTTAAGAAGACGGAAGCTCAAACACTTCAATTTTGCATTTTACCAATCTGGACAGATTCTCAGCATCCGAAAGATCGCCATGAACGAAGGTCTTACCTTCATTAAATTGAGCTGAAATTTAGTAAGAAGTTGTAATTTTGAGTTATATTTCAAACGCAAGTGGTTTGAAGTCATTTGGAGCTGTGACCGAGGTGTTATTGCCGTTTAAGCAAAGATACATCTTTCTGTCTCGAAAATGAAGCAAGTGGAGCAAGATTGAAGCTGTGACCGGGTAATAGAGTTGCCACCACCGGTCGAGTGCTCATTTTTGGCACACTCTGGTCACAGAGGCATTTTGTGGTCAGAGACGGATTTTCCTCATGACTTTCGGTTCGCATAACCGAATTTGATTCCGCAAGAACCGACATAACCAAGGACGACCTAAGGAATCCTAGTATTATAAATAAGTTGTTTTTAGCCTTTAGAAAGGGAGAGCCACATTTTTTACAGAGTGTTACAGGCAGTCAAAAGCTTTGAGAGATTCTTTTCTTTGTTCTTTAAGTTTCAAAGTGTTCTTTGGAGAGATCCATTTCATACTTTGTCATAGAGAAGATTTCTTAATTCTTGATCTATTCTATAATGTTTTTCTCATTGATTGCTTGATGTTTTTCGTGCTCCATGTCTGGGTAGTTTATTAGTTAGATTTATAGGCTTCTCAAAGAGATCATGTTATCATGAGATGCTAGTATTTGATAGGATTCATATAGTCTTTGTCTCGGTTGATCTTTATGCATGATTACTCTATTTGTGCATCTACTAGTTTGTACATAGGTAGATTTTCGTTCCATAAGCTTATTAAATCACATAAACTAAATCTTTGACAAGTTGAGTTCAAAAAGGCTTCGAAAGTAGATCGCCTTCGCTCAATGAATTTATCGAAACTTGTGTCCACATATTGCATGCTAATATATTTCAAGGTCGTACGAAAGTCGAAGTCCCTTAATATTTAACATAGAATCCCGAATCTTGAAAGTGGAGAGGATATAAATTAGTGTTTTCGAGTTCTAGACGTTGCTTAATTCTAATCCCTAAACAAATCGGTTTTCTCTATGATGCATGATTCTCTGCGAATGGTGCTTAACGCTTTTTTCCATTGATTTACATTCTTTTAATTATTTTAAGTTCATGTATTTTACTTTTAAACTCACCAAACAACCTTTTTATTTTCTGTTTTAGCTTAAATTAATCCTGAAATTCGTAGTGTAAGATCTTGGTCCTCGTGGAATCGATAACCTGAAGTACTTCAACTACGTTGTTCACTTGCAGCAGTATTTTTTGGAATTGATAAGAAGGTTTAGGTCGTGTTTATTATTTGCTACCGTTGTACTTTTTGGATGACTCTGATGATCTTTAGGGTTTCGAAACTCCTTTATTTACATGAATTTTGATATGTTTCCTGATCTTTGGAAGATATGGAAATATTTTAACCATTTCTATAAAAGTTAGTCAAAAAAGAAATATTTCTCATCGGGTGGAGTCAAGGTCAAACTTATCTGATATATTCTTAGATATATATTACTATTAAGATATGATTAAAACATGATATGGTGGATATCTCCTGCTTATGATATGAGCTATGGAATCTCAAAACCAGTTATTTTTCTGGTTCTAGAATCCACGTAAAATTATAAAAAATATTTGATTCCAATTGGATTTATGTGAATATTTTTAGAACAAATTACTAAAATAGATATTTTTAAAAATTCATTTACTAGAATAGATACTTTGTGGGAGAAAGATACTTTTCTCTTTTTTTGTGAATCACCACCTTTTTGCTCTTTAGCTCAGTTTTTTCTTCTTCTTCGATGATGGATAAAATTGTATGGAGCAATTAGAGATTAAGGTGGATTGGGGGGCATAATGATTGGAGGGCAAAGAGACACAAACGTTGATGGAGGAGGACTAATAAGAGATGTTGGTTGATGGTGGTTACGAGTAATTATTTTGTAGTAGCCTCATAAGATCGTACATCTTTCTTGGTATATCCAGATAATAAGTAGGAGTATAAACTGAAGCATTCTGGAGAGACTGAGAAGAAATAGAACGGTCATCACAAGCATATTTTGTTAATACGAGTTTCTAGTTGTCTCGAAGCAGCATTTTGGTCATTGTTTACTGTTTCCTCCTCTAATTCATCGTCATGATCCTCATCTCCTTCATGTCAAGTCATCACGAGTTGACTCATAAACACATTTATTCCACCACAAAAGAATTTTTATCCATCTCCACTGGTAAATATTAATTTATTCTTCTTGTTCTTGATGAAATAGTTAATCCTTGTGTTGATTCTTATTATAGATTGAGTTGGTTTATGCAATAGATTCTCGTTTTTTTTTCTTGCGTTTAATAACAAATTCTAACGATGTTAAGAAAATCTCAAGTCTCTCAAAGTATTGCCTTTTACAGGTAAGAATTTCGATTTCACGATATACTCGTCTAATTTTAAACCGTTTCTAGGACTTTCACAAGTACAGTCGAACTATCTTGTCATCACTTCAGTTTTCGGGAAAGTTTCATCTAAAGAAGATCTTCTTTTGATAATCAAATATCAATGATCTATTGAGATTGGACATGAGAGTGGTCCGTTGAGGAATTCCACTCATTTGCTCAAGAAGAGGATTCGGAAATTCGCACGCTCTCTTCGCTTGAAACGTAGTCAACAAAGTGACATTATTATATTTCGTGAAACGTGCTATGATTGGAACAAAGAGAGGTTCATACTTTGGTGGAAGCAATATGCAAGTGCAGCTCAAGAGGTAAATTATTCTCAATATATCTTCAAGTTATTGCACACATTAGCTCACAATTTACTTAAGAAAGATAATAAATTAATTCTTTTGTTGTTGGCAGGACCAAGTCTCAAACCGGAAGAGTGCATGTCATGGAAAAGTTTACGACATATAATCTTCATAGTTGAATAATGTATTGTATTTCTTAACTAATGTAGTGTCGACAATATTGATGTTGTGAATATATAAATCGTTTGAAGATTTTGACTTTAATCTCAAAATTTAGTTTCGTGTTTGGCTAAAAACATGAAAATCGTTTGTTTTACAAATTTAGGGTTTTTGGTGTTTAGTGGAGATGCAAATTTTATTGAAATGTGAATTTGAAAGTCCAATATGATTAGATTATTGTCTAGATGAAATACACTGGATGGACATGATCTTGTGGACAATATGTAAATTTTTTTTTACAAACATTGGATAATAGATAGAGTTTCATGAACAACAAGATTCTAGTTTGTGATAAACATTGTAAAATAGACAAGATTTGTGGAAATACTATGAACGACTCGAAAAACAAAGATTCATAGATAATCTATGAATTTCAGTTATAAATAATGTATAATCGACATATTTTTGTAGATATTTGTAATCCACCCATTGAAAATTTTGAAAAGAAAGTAGGGATATATTTTTGTTTGTACACGACTGTCTTGTCCACCACTTTTTATGCACACACATTTTCTTTTTAGTTGAAGTGTAATTTCATCTCAAAGTGTCTTGATTTTCTGAAAATACGTATTTTTTTAGTTATTATTTATCAAAATATATTTGTTTTTTTTTGTCATCAGCCTAGTGGCTTAGTAGTTCCCTGAAAAGAGCATCACCCCGGGTTCGAACTCAGGTTAGTGAGCTTGGCCAACAGAGGTGGTAACCACTGTACCACTTGTGCCGCTCTCAAAATATTTGTTTATGTAAGAAAAAATTAGTCACATAGACTAAAAAAAAATATATTTAATCTTCTAACACCCTACAATTTTGTTTTCTTTTTTTCCAAAATCAGCTTCAATTATCTATCTTTTCTTGTTCATGGGTGGGATAATTTTATAAAAAATTATTGGAAAAACTACAAAACTAATTAATCTTGTGTTTTTTATTATTCCACAAATTCACTCTTTACGTGAAACACTCACTTTTTAAATTCCAGTCNCATCTAATCTTATATATTAATTGAGGAGACGGAGAGAGAAAATGACGTTTAAAAATCCTACATGTAGCTCAATGAGTAATTTTAGGGACACATCAACAAAAAATAATCAATCAAAATATTCTAATTTAATATTATATGCGTGGTGGAAATCTCAACAGTTTTAATTAATTTTTAAATATAGATCTAATACATGTCATACAAAATTTAAATCCAGTTAAATATATGATTAGATCTAATATTTGTATCAAACAAATTAATGGATATTTTTGGATCCTAAAATAAATGAAATAATGAAACAACTACCGTACATTCAAATTCCAAAGCTAAGAGATCTTTTTTAACAAAATAAAAATAATCGCAAAATCCTCATTCGAATTTTCAAAGCCTAATATGATTTTCATTTTTCACATTAAATATATTTGGTATTCGATATTCGGTATCATATTACATCGATTGTGAGAGTTTTTAAGAGCAATAAACTTACAGTATAAAATTTATCTCACGTATTCACCTAAAACATATTTTGTCATATTTTAGATATGTTTGGTACTGAAAAATCGAATAGTATTTATTGTTTTGGGTTAAAAAATGGTTTGAACTGAGTTAGAACATAATAATTATTGTATTGTTTGAGTTTATTTACTTGGATAATTCGGGTTAAATCGAACCGTTTAGTGTTTTAATACTACATCGATTTTCAATTAAATTTTGAAAATTTGCATGAACCTTAAGTTAATCCAACCCGAACCAGAAAATGACAAGTTTTTATACGAGCTCCTACTAGCTCCACCCAAAACACCTAGACCTAAAAGAAACATAAATGACTTGAACCGAAAACATGAATGTTCCCCTCTATTTTTGTATTTAAAACTTGAATGTCAAGCTCAACTTTTATATATACATAATTATATTAGAGACATTGATATTATAATAATATATGTTTTTTAAAAAACCTTTTAAAATATTACCCTTATATTATGTATAGTTTATCATTCTATTAAAAAACACTATAGATATTTAAATTTTCAAAACAATTTTTATAATCCCGCGCTTGGCGCGGATCAAAGACTAGTTAGTTATTAAAATTAAGCATCATGATAGTATTATCCTCATACATTTTAACACGTGTCCTTATATTATCATATGGTGTATACATGTTTTTTTTTAATGATCGTATTTTTACGGGTAGGTTTCTAGAAAATAATCCAATTGTTGTATGGCTCTTTCTAATATAAACATCACATATAAAATAATAGAAGCCTACTTTAATCAATATACAATAGAACTTCCATATTTTAATATCCTATAAATTAATAAATTGTGTTGGTCCCAAGCTAGATCTATGTAAAATTTGACAGATTTTGATACGATAATAATTTTTTGAATTTTTTCTATAGATATATGGTCCTAGTAAAATCATAAATAATAACTATATAGACTTATACGTATATATCTAAGGTGATATTCGAAAATTGCAGTATTGTTTATAGATTTAAAAATCTCGTTGTAGATCATTATCTAATTTTACTTATATTTTTTTTTTAAATGTCTTTTTAAATTACATTCCAAATTTTTAATACTTTTAAAAGTTATAATGAATTTTATGCATAATTACTAACAAATGTATCATAATATAATCTTAGCATGATATTGATAACAAGATAGTGATATTTATTTAAATTTAAATTTGTGAACATAATTTTATTAAAAAATAAAACTAAGATGTCTCTTTTTTGCGATTTTTGGGCGATTTGGCCCGGTTTTCTTCTCGCCCCTCACCAAGCGGTTGAGTCTGTAACTTATGGCGTGGTGGGTCTCCGTGTAACTACCTCCCACGATCTCGTTCTCCCCACGTCGGCAGTTACTCCCCTGCGTGATGATTCAAGAAACTTCCTGAGAAACATCATTATATATAATCTCTGTTCTGTCTTCTTTTGTCTTCTTCTTCAAACTTCTTATCCGAAAAATAAATCTCCGATTTGATAAATCTTTTGCTCCAATGACTGACAACCTCTGCTGTGGTCTCCAAGATCTGAATCTCGGCACTGAAGATGACAAATATCCCCTTCCGCCGGAAGTGGTCCGTCAAGCAGCGGAAGAGAACCGCTTTATCCTTGTCGGCCGCCCTGTTATGCCTCGCCATTAGAGTATGCGCTCAATTGTTTCCAATCTCCCATGTTTCTAGGGTCTTCATGGCATCGCTCATGGCCGGATAGTTGAAGGGCGTTAGTTCCAATTTGTTTTCCCATCTGAAGATTTGATGTTGTCAGTGCTCCGCTGTGGCCCCTGAGCCTTTGTCGATCAAATTTTGATAATGGTCACCGCTGATGAGTCCCCCGATGATGAACTTTATCAGATTCTGGATACAAATTAGGGGTATCCCTTATTAGTTCGTGAATCGAGATGTTATAGCTCATATTGGGAGAGCACTTGGTCCTCTGATGAATGTGGACTATGACCCTGTGCAATGTTGTTCATGTAGAGTTTGTGTGAATTTAGATTAAATGAGATATCAACCTTCCTCTTTGCGTTCAACAGAATTTTTAGTTTGTCGAGGGAGTAAACACTCTTCTCATCTTTCAGTATGAAAGACTCCGTGGGTTTTGTGATGTGTGTGGCAGGTTAACTCACGACTCCGAGTGTTGTTTGATTCAAAATGAAGGTGAGGAATCTGATGTGATTGATGGTGATGATGATATGGATCCTCCACCTCCTCCGCACCTGATGAATCCAGGCGTAGTGATTCGTGAGATTCCTCCTGATGAACCAAATGGTGTAGCCCTTAATCAGAACAATGGTCCCAAGAACTTTCACCGTGTGGATAGATTGAATGAGGAAATTGCTGGTAATATTGCTCTTGTGGCGGACGAGAATGAACCGCTACATGTTACTAATGATGCACTGCCTGCTACGGATCATGGTGTTGAGGCGGAGGGACTTAACGTGGATAATGCTGGTTCTGGTGTGGATGCTCCAGAGATGGATGAATAAATGCATTTATATGCAACTTATTCTGAAATTGACGAGAATGAGGAAAGGGCATATTTGAAGCACAAATTCGTGGATAGCATAATCAAATCAGAGAAGAAGCAGTTCATTATGCATGAAAGAGAAGAAGGTAGTGGTTGTCCGAATGAATCTAATGGAGGCGCGGTGGGACCTGAACCACCAAAGGTCCCATGAACGTTGCCGTTTGGAACTTTTAAAGAATAAGCATTGACTTGACAGTTCGACGCCTTAAGGAGATACGTAAAAAGTATCTTCTGGACATCATTTGCCTTTTGGAAACTAAACAACAAGACGATTACATATGTGACATATGTTATGATATTGGCTATGATTCGGTTCACATTGTCTCTCCTAATGGCCTAAGTGGTGGTATCGCTATCTTTTCTAAGAATTATGTTTCTCTTTCATTTTGTTTCAATAATGCGAATCTTGTAGACTGTCTTGTTTATTTCAATGAACTATCTTTCTATTTGTCGTTTGTTGGCTTTCCCAAACCCAAAACGAGACACATTCTTTGGGAAAGACTTGAATGAATATTGACTACAAGACATTATCCATGGTTAATAACCGGTGATTTTAATGAAAGACTATCTAATGAAGAAAAGAAAGGGGGACCGAGACGAGCCGAAGGTAGCTTCACTAACTTCCGACAAATGGTCTCTACTTGTAACTTCAAATATTTGAAGAGTGCTAGAAATAAATTTACGTGGACTGGTAAGACGCACACTCACACGGTTTGATGATGCTTACATCGTGTGATGGCCAATTCCCAATGGTTTGCAAATCATCCTTCTTCGTTAGTTGAATTTTTTCCCTTCAAATGATCGGACCATAGACCATTAATCATTTTCACTTCAAAGTCCATAGAAACTCGTCGGGGATGCTTCTTTTATGACAATAAGCTTGCTGAGAATGAAGACATTCGGGATGTGGTACAAAATGATTGGAATTCATCTTCTCTTCGTCAATTATCTTTATATGATAAGCTTCGATGCTCCCATACGACTATTTCAAAATGGCAACGTTGCAACTCTTCCAATGTTGCAGTAAGGATTGCGAGACTAAAGAAGGAGGTCGATCAAGCTCAAACAATTGGAGATACAACCGAAAACATCTCCATCATAAAACATGAGCTCCACAAAGCATACAAGGATGAAGAACACTTTTGGAAAATCAAAGTAAGAACATGTGGCTAGCTAAAGGATATCGAAACACGGAATTCTTCTTTGCCTCTACGAAAACTAGACATGCCAAAAACCGTATACTAGCAATAGAAGATGACAAAGGTATCATATATCGCGGGGATGAAGAGGTAGGAAATGCCGCTACAACATATTTTTCAAACTTGTTCAGGTCAGTTCGGCAGCCACAATACCAAGGACTCAAGGATGCAACTCTTTGTGACTTTCCAAAGAGAAATACACCAGAGATAAATTCATACTTCACCCGACCTGTTTCTGAAGAAGAAATTCACCAGGCTGTTTTCCAAATCGGTTCTACTCGAGCACCAGGTCCGGAAGGCTTTACCGGCTCTTTCTTCCAACAATTTTGGTCCATGATTGGAGCTGATATTGTCTCGGTGATACAAAGTTTTCTTTGCTGATGGAAACATGATGGAACACAATAATCATACAAACCTTTTTCTCTTGCCAAAGATTGATATACCGCGAGCCATGGCAGATTTTCGCGTCATAACTCTCTGCAATATCTCGTATAAAATTATATACTTGTTAACCGTCTAAAAGGCTATCTTTGTACCATCATCTCGGATAATCAAGTGGCTTTTGTCCCAGGCAGGCAAAATGTGGATAATGTCATTGTGGCGCATGAGGTACTACATTCTTTAAAATCACGTAAACGCTGGGTTAAATCTTATATGGCGGTTAAAACAGATATTTATGAAGCGTATGATCGCATGGACTGGCATTTCCTACGGGATACCATGACGGTTATGGGTTTTGACCCTCTGTGAATCTCTTGTATCATGAAATGTGTTGCGTCTGTCCATTTCTTGGTGTTAATTAACGGCTCTCCTCATGGCCATATTACACCCACTTGAGGCATTAGGCAAGGTGATACTCTTTCACCGTATCTTTATATATTATGCGCTGAAGTTCTTACTCATCTCTTCACCAAAGAGGCGAGGCATAAGAGGCTCAAAGGAATAAAGATTAGCCAAAACGGTCCAACGGTTCATAATCTCTTTTTTGCCGATGATGCATTATTTTTTTATCATGCTCACCCTAAATCTGCAAGATCGATCAAACGCACCTTGGAGGTATATCAGAAGCTTTCATGTCAAGCAATAAACCTTAACAAATTGGCGGTTACTTTTGGATCACGAGTGCGTGATGATATTAAAACAAATATTCGGAGGATTCTCAATATCCATAATGATGGGGGCCATGGAAGCTATCTAGGACTACAAGAGCAAGTCAGAAGAAAGAGAAAAGAAGTTTTCCGATACATCGTTGAAAAAGTTAAAACGCGAACGGAAGGATGGTCAAATAAAGTTCTCTCTAAAGCAGGTAAGAAAATACTCCTAAAGACAATTGCTTTAGCTCTCCCGATGTATACAATGAATGTTTTCTAGCTTCCTATCAGAATATGTGAAGAAATCGAAAGTGTAATAGCTAAGTTCTGGTGGAGTAAAGGTCAAGGAAGGAGGTCGGTGCATTGGTTTTCTTAGAAACGTATGAGCCTTTCGAAACGTGAAGGAGGTTTAGGGTTTCGAGATATTGAGAATTTTAACACGACTCTTCTTGCCAAACAAGCGTGGAGACTCCTGCAAAATCCTAATAGTCTTGCATCACGTGTCTTAGAGGTCGGTATTTCTATAACTCAACTATTCTCACATCTACTACTGGTATGAGACCATCATTTATTTGGCGATCTATATTGGCGGGAATAGACCTTTTACGGAAAGGTTTACGCGTAGTTATTGGCAATGGTTCACAAACTAAGATTTGGTCGGATCCTTGGCTCCCTTTATCTCCTCCAACACCTCCGCGTCAACTAATAGGATCGGTTTCTTCGGTAACTAAATATTGCCAAACTATAAGCGCACTTCATGGCGGAGGATGTTGCTCATATATCATATATATGGCTAAGCACACATAAATTTTATTATATGGTTGGCTGGCATAACTCCCAAGACGGTCACTACACGGTCGAATCGGGCCATTGGCTAGCTAATCACTTTACTTCTAAAGTTCAAAACATTCATCCCCCATTTGGAGATCCTAGAAATAAAATGATGATTTGGAAATTGGGTATCACCGCAAAACTAAAGCATTTTCTATGGCGTTTCCTTTCACGGGCCTTACTGATTGGCAACTGTTTACGAGCCCGTGGTATCACGACAAATAGCCAGTGTCGAAGATGTTATTCGGAGGATGAGGATATGAATCATTTGTTCTTCCTTTGCCCTCATGCAGCCCAAGTTTGGCGAGCTTCGGGGATATCACTTTCCCAACTACAAGATCATGCCCTTAGCTTTGATAGAAAGATAAATCTTCTTTTAGAAAACTGTAATAATCATATGCTCACTGTATTCCACACCGACAACTCCCTCTTTGGATTTTATGGTGTCTTTGGAAAAGTAGAAACCTGTTAGTTTATCAACAACAACACCGGGAATGGATATCCGACTTACAACACGCTAAAGATGATATGGCAGAGTGTACTTCCGATATTGTACAAGCGTGTACGAGATCATGTCTTTCACACATAAGGAGATCATAATGGCAATGGCCGAGAATAAACTTTATCAAGTGCAATTACGATGGTGCCCGTGATGCTTTAGGTAATTCGAAGACATGCTGTGATATGATCCTAGATGAGAGGATCTCGTCCCTTGATGCACTTCATGAGTTGTGATGATGATGATCAGAATACTATGGCTTAAACAGTGGCTGATCGAATGAATCGAGTGAAACTTCTTGAAGTTGCGGAATCTCTTCAAGACTTTCCAAGTTACACACTTGAATAAGAGTGTAAAGATGGATTGTTATAAACTTCTAAGAGGTGCGGAATCACTTTCAGACTTTCAGAATTGTGCTTGTAATGCAAGGACAGAATCCGAATACACTAAACAAGCTTTTGATCAAAATAGATTTCAGAAAGAAAGTTTTACAATAAANTCAAAATAGATTTCAGAAAGAAAGTTTTAGAATAAGAAATTGTTTGATAAGTTTTCTACAAAGAGAACCACGAAAATATAAAGAAAAAGAGGGAGAGAGAGTGAGTTGCATGAGAAATAAAGGCTTGTACATGCGCAAAGCCTAGGAAATCAAAACATAAATTAAATACAAAGTTTGAACATAAAAATGGCTCCTCTCCTTCTGATTTTCGTCACCCCCTT
>OVAN01005484.1:0-23409 GCA_900406275.1 Anastatica hierochuntica | reverse complement strand
ATAGCGACAACCTGTTTTTCGTCTCTAAATATCTGATTTCTTGTAGTGTTTTATATAAGTATTACATTTGTTTTATACTAAATTTCATTTCAAAACTTAACAAAGTTTGAAGAATCCTTTTTCTCTATCTTCATGCGGTAATTTTATAGTAACGCCTATTTTATTTTGTTTGTTGTATATAAATACATTACACACACGTAAATTAAACGAAATTTACGTGTGTGTCTACGAGTCAAAGACAATTATTGATCAAATTGACATAAGAATATTCAGTTATTGATCTCAAGTTGCCACGGTCCAAAGAAGAAAAAATCTCACGTTCACATTTGTTACAACATATTTGATGCCAACAATAAAACATTTGTCACACACACTCGCATAGTAACACCACATGCATACAACTAGTTCATACACTTATTGATTCTAGTCCTAAATTTGTATAGTATATCTAAGACGCTTAAAACTTAATAATAAGGATTTAATTTTATTCACAATTAGATAAGATGTCGTGTAATGCACGAGAAATTAAATATAAAAACATCATTCAAAATTTAGGTTTTATAGTTGAAATCCACGTAATTATAAACCGTAAATTTAAAATGTAAATTGAAACCATTGTTATTATGAACTACAACCAATATCGCATTCAAATTAATCTTAGATCTTTAATATCAAGATCTTTAATATCACGTGAAACAACGTTTTTAATTAAATATTATAAGTTTATCATGTTTGCATATATAACAATTAACATTGAATGTTTTAATAGAAATAAAATATTTAATATTCAACTTTCAATATTTAATGGAAATAGAAAATTTATTTATTTGTGTATAACATAAAATTTGTTTATACAAAATCGAAAATTTTAAATACACATGTCAATAATCCGATTGATTAGTGACATATATCGAAATCTCGTGAGTTATAATTTGACAACGTATCAAGTTGACATTGAAAGCATTCCGCTTTATATAATAAAATTTGGGTGAGACGAATACTAAATCTATAGTTAAGTTTTACAAGTTACACAAATAACATAATTGAACTCGGAGGAAATGTTTACATGTATTTTTGGGTTCAAGCCAAAGGTTCTCACAAATCCTAAAAAAAAAACATTATAATATATTAAATGCCATGAATTCGTTTCACCAAAGTTCATCCTAGTAAAGCGGTTCACTGACTATTCCGTGGGCCCAACACCACGTGGCTGTCCAAGATTGGTCTAAATTAATTTTTTTTTCTTTTGAAAAAACGAAAAAATAATAAAAAAATTAATTTTTTTTTTTAATGAACCCTATGGATTCACTAACGGGCATGGCAGTCTCTCTCTATAAAAGCTCTTCTTTGGAGACCTTCTCCTAAAATCTCTCACACTCATATCAATCTTCTTCCTCTCTCTAAATCTCTCTCTCTCTCCCTCTCACTTGCTCAAATGGCGCGCATTATCTTCCGCCTCCTTGAAGAATCCGAGACTCCGTCGTCAACCGCCGCTAGCTCAACCGCCGCGTTAAATTCCGATCTCGTCGTCATCATTGCGGCTCTCCTCTGCGCTTTAATTTGCGTTCTCGGCCTTATCGCGGTTTCTCGATGCATATGGCTCCATCGTCTAATATCCAGAAACAGAACTTCCTTCGGATCTCACGGCGGCTCCGGTCAATCTCCTCCACCGCCGGTCACAACGGCGAACAAAGGTCTTAACAAGAAAGTCATCTTGTCTCTCCCGAAGATGACTTTCTCGCCGGAATCACCGTCGGTGAAGAAATTCTCCGAGTGCGCAATATGTCTAACGGAATTTTCCGCCGGCGACGAGCTCCGGATGTTACCGCAGTGTGGTCACGGGTTCCACGTGTCTTGCATTGACACGTGGCTTGGGTCTCACTCATCTTGCCCTTCTTGCCGTCAGATCTTGATTGTTGCCAGGTGTCATAAGTGTGGCGGTTTACCCGGTAGTTTCGAACCTGAACCCGAATCTGAAATCGAGAATAGGATCAAACAAGGCCAAGATGATCCAAATTCCTTCATGGCATGATTTTTTTTTCCTTTTGCATTTATTAGAAGAAACCTGTAAAATGTAATGTGGATAATGTTTATTTCCTTAATGTACATATTAATTGTAATTTCTAAGTGTTGTATGCAATAGAAATTTAACGATTTGCATTAAGCATTTTATTAGTCTTGTTACTTAAAATTAGCTCATCAAAAATAATTGTTGGAACAATCACCAAAATTACGCATGAGAGCATCTTCATAGGGGATTTTTTCTATGAGTATCTTAGCAAAATATTAATTAAAAAAATAGACTCTCCTTTATATGTATCTTCTTTCGATTCGTTTACAAAAAAAAGTTATTGTTAAATTTAAATTATAAAGCTAAGTTATATAAAAATAATAATATAATATTACAGTAAGACTATTCGTGAGAGACTCACCAATGTTGATGCTCTAGCACTCTCGACTTTGCCTCACTATATTTATGAGGGAAAAAATAGTACGGTTCAATACAATATATAACGAAGAAGTCATTTTTTCTTAGTTTACACTAAAAACCAAATTATTAAAATATTAATAAGATGAAACTTTATACTCACTCTGTTTCGCAAAAAGTGTCATTCTGACATTTTCACACATATTAAGAAAAATCTTAAAAAGTCTTACATATCCTTCATTAATACTTTACAAATAATTCTCTCTCCAATTAATACATTAAAAAGTGAGGTTAAAACCGGAATTTCGCTTATAAATTTGCATCGAAAATGTAAAACGACACTCTTTGTGAAACAAAATTAAAATTTCAAAACGACACTTTTTGAGAATCAGAGGAAGTAAACAAAGAAGAAACTCTTAACTATTAAAGCTTAATAGGTATGAACTTTTTGTCCACAAGCCATAAACATTTTATAAATTATCTATTACTTTCTATGTTTTGCAAAAAGTGTCATTATCATATTTTTCACACATAATAAGAAAACTATTAAAAAAATTTACATGTCTTTCTTTAATACTTTTAAAAAATCTCTCTCCACTTCATACATTAAAATAGTGAGGTTAAAATCAGAATTTCGCTTATAAATTTACATCGAAAATATAAAACGACACTCTTTGTAAAATAAAATTAAAATCTCAAAACGACACTTTTTGAGAAACGGAAGGAGTATACATTTTTCATTTTAAAGTAAGAATACGCAAATTATTTTTATGAAATAAATCGTATGAACAACATTAAAATTAAAATGCTCTTTAAAGTTTTTAACACAAGTCTAAATCAGTAATTTTAAAATTAGAGGAAATAATAAAATGACGTTTGATTTTGTCAATCGAATATATTATATTATTATATATTTTATTGTAACAAAAAATATTATATTTTACCGGAGTTGAATCCCCGAATGACGCATCGATGATATATACAACCATAAACTACCAGACTAAATGACAATAATTTTTAATGTAAAGATATATATATATATATATATATATATTCACTAATGACACTATATGGCCTATTCTAGAAAAGTCAATTTAATTTAGTCACTAGCTTTAGCCACCGTGATATTTTATTTAACTTGGTTAATAAAATAATATGTTAACTTGATTATTTAACTTGGAGCACACAGTGGAGTTTCAAAATTCGAAGTCTGAATGCAATATTATTATTTTTTTAGTAAGTTTATTTAAACGGAAAAGGAAGCACCAAAAGACTATTGTTATTTTATAATCGGTTGATTACTTTATTATTATAATTGTTAGCTAATAATGGAATATTCCCTAATAAATGGGAAAAGAAATGTTGACTGGCCACTGTGTCTGGTACAAATAGTATGTAATGTATTGGCTGAGTTTTCACTTTTATGCTTATTTTGTAAAGCGGCAATCTATTTATCGTGCTGAGAACACACGAGAGCCTATTATCCACTAAACAAATGAAATTTCTATAAGTGTATGTTAGTGTGTTTTGAATTACTTTTTTCATGATGCACTACTCAAATAAACTTAAATTCTATACTGAGTTATGTACATTGCTTATATTATGCAATGTTATAATGAGTTCATAATACATTACAAGTTTCGGCGCCCTCTCTCCGGACCTATGGATCTACTATGTCTGACGGTCTAAAAAATTTGAAAGTGTTGATTTACTCTCCATGCAAATCATCACACCAACGGTCTAAAAAGTTTAAAAAAGTTGATTTACTGTCCATGTAAACCGCCACACGATTTTTTTCTTGTTTTATCCTTTGAAATTTCGGAAATTATTTTTGCCAAATCTCAACCATTTCAATACTACTCCAACACATTTAACTGTATATTTTACTCAGGATAAGTGACCGAAAATATCAGTCCACTTTGATGATAGAAAAAAATCAAATTACTTCTTTTAAACTTTGTTCGCACATATCTATATTTCATAAACCGGGATCTCACAAAAATATGGCCTCAAATTAGTCCTAAGAAAAAAATTATGATCGATAATCACAATTTAGAATGTGTCAAAAACTAATGTGGGAATATCATAAAATTAATATATTATTGGGACACAAACACAATGAAGATGACTGCAAAAAAAAACATATGTTTTTTTGTATTGTCTTCTAGTTTTTGAGTTCTGACCTAACTAATAGATGGAGATAATATTGTGTATATATCTATTATCTAGCGTTTAATGTTTTAAGAATGGAATGTTTTATCAAAAAGAAAAAAAAAACATAAAAAGAGGGAATGGTTTAGTTTATTTATTTGGTAACAATCGAGTGATTTAGTTAATAAAAAAAACTAATTAAATATTATTCGTTCTTAGGTGTGAGCCGTTGAATATAATAGCATATATATAGTAAAATCCCATCACAAACATTTCCACCACGGAAAGTGCGTCCTTGTGCTCTGCTTAGTGCTTCTAACCAGTAACCATATTATTATTATATACATCAAAATCATTCGTATAAAAAATTACTGAAATCATTATTTTAACAAAAAGGATAAAAAAACATCTTACAAAAAAAAGTGAAAATGATTTTAATCTTTACACACAAAAAAAAACATGAATCCAAGGCAAAATAGAGAATCCATCAAACTCTGTAGTTTGTATTGAGTGTCAACCTTTTTAAAAGACTCCAAAATTCTGTTTTCTAGTGTGTTGTTCTATTGATTTTAACATTACATAAATATATCACATCACATTATATATATAACACAGTTTAGTTAGTTGATCCCTTAAGATTTGATTAATAAATTATTTCTTTTTGGGAATATTATTGCTAGTGGTGAGGGGAAAGAAAGCATCACTCAGAATTTTTAAATCTTTAAATTTTTAAAAGTTTATAGCATTTTCGAGTCTTTTATTGGATTCTTTTAACGGCCCAACTAGTGACCAAATTCTTCTTGCCGTTTCTGTAAAAAGTTTAGTATTTTCATAATATTTTACTTAAAAATAAAAAAAATTGGAGAATTCCGAATTATTTCGGGAGGTTTGAACCCGACGTGAATCGAACACGCAACCTTCTGATCTGGAGTCAGACGCGCTACCATTGCGCCACGGATCCCCATGTCGAATTCATGAATTTAAACGTATATAAACCTTAATAAAGTGTTGGTTCTTCTTTTCAATGACATCCACTGATTCTCTCAAATTCCATAAGAAGGTTTGGACATTCGGTTTCGGTTCAGTTCTCAAAACATGAAACCATTCGTTTTTTTAAATATTTTGGTTAGATTTCGTTTGGTTCGGATTCGATTCCGTTTGAATTAGTAACCGTTCGGATATAAATTTTCGGATATTTTGGATATTTTCAGTTATTTCGGGTATTTATGTGTATTTTTATGTATTTTTGAATATTTTCAGATATTTTTATGTATTTTTACTTGAAATATAGCTGTTCGGTTCGGTTCCGGTTCTCGAAAATTGGAGCAGCTGGATAATTTTTCGTTTTTTTCGATTTCGGTTCGGTTTGTCCGCCCTATCCATTACGATGCTCTGCATTTTCTTCTAATTCCTAAGCTTTCCGTTAATGGGTTCTTTAATAAATCACTCGTCTTTTGTTGTCTTCTTTGTACTCGGAAAGAATCGAAAGAGGTTGAAACTCAAATCTTCGAAAAGTATCGTTATTGGATTAGATTCATTCCCTCACATACAGTGTCAAAGAAAAGACTGGTCATTAGTTTGATTTCGATAACAAAAGAAAACAAAAACGAAATGAAGATATCTCTCAGAAACAAAAAAGAAAAAAAGAAAAAAAAAATGGAGATGAAGAGAATCATTTAAAGTACACAGAGGGCAAATGAAATAAAGAAGAAGAAGAAGAAAGGTTACAAATTATATATCCTTAGAAGGAGGAGGAGCTTGAGCTCCAAAGGCGAAGTAATCCGTAATAACTTCCAAAGGCATGCCTTTAGTCTCCGGGACCTTTGAGTAAACAAAGATCCACGAGATAACGCAAACCGCAGCGTAAATGCTGAAAACGCCAACAAGTCCGATCGAGCTTAGGAGTACCGGAAGCGAGTAAGTGACAATGATGTCTCCAATCCAGAAAACCATAGCGCAAATGGCAATGCAGAGTCCACGGACTCTCGTTGGGAAGATTTCAGAGCAGAGGATGTTCGGGATGGGACCGTAGCCCATCACGAAGAAGCAGAAGTAAAGCACGACGCAGGTCGTGGAGAGCGCTGCGTTTACGACTTTGCTGATGTGAACAAGCTCGCTGATGACGAGGACGAGAAGTGAGATGATGAGAACCGGGATTGTCCACAGAAGTAATGACCTGAAAACGATACAAAAAGACGGTTTCAGAATCGGGAGAAAAGATCTTATAGGGTTTTAGTTAATAGATACCGTCTTCCGGAGACATCCATGAGTCTCATGGCAATGACAATGGCAGGGAGCATTAGTAAAGTTGTTAATCCGCTGATGAGGAATGACGCCGAGGTGGAACTTAATCCGAAGCTCGAAAGAAGAATGTCTACTCCAGCTCGTTCGAGTATTTGAGGAGTGTAGTAGAGAACTCCATTGATACCTGAAAACTGCATAGAAGGTTGACCAAAAAAGCCGAGAAATGTTAGTATAATCGAAAATGGCGAGTCGAAGAGTATTTGAACAAATGTTTCTTTTTAACCTGTTGCAGTATTTGAATGCCGACACCAACGACTAAGGCACGCTTGACACCGGGTTCAAGAAGGGCAGACCAGAGTGGTCCAGTGGGGGCGGTTTTCTCCGGGGGAACCATGGCAGATCCATGGATCGATTTGGGGCCGAGAATGGATTTGCTTACAAGGGCGGAAGCGTGAATGTAACTGCCTCCACCATTGTGACCGCCGGGGAGAGAAACGATCGAGCCACGGCGAGATTCAGAACCATCTTCTTTAAGGTAATACCTTTTGTATTCGCCGTTGTCATATCTATATCCCATATGCCAACCACCACCAATCCCCATGTTGTTTTCGCCTTGCATAAGTGTGCTGTGTCGTCTCATACTGAGCGTGCTTCCGCTTGTGGGATGTGGAATCATGTCCTTGTCCATACTCGTGGTCTGGCGAGACATTAACGGGCTACGGAGATCGTTGTCTGAGTCGTCATCAGCCGCACCATCGTCAGTCGCATAGTCATCATTATCTCTGTTGTATTGGCTCTCTACATCCTTTTCCCAGTGAGCCGGTTTCCCGTGAGGCGCATCCGCATTAGTGCTAAACATGCTTCCGAAATGAGGGAAAATCCCGCTCCTCGTGTTTCCTCCTGCTTCAGGCATCTTCTCGTGGAGACTGTCGAATATATTGACGAGCGGATCTTTAAGGATCATGCTTTGGTTTGCTAAGCTTCCATGCCTAGATCGTAATGCAAGTGAACTATGTTGCTCTGGAGCCGGCCGAGCAAGGTACGATTGATTCTGGTTAGGTCCGTAAAGCCTCATTTGTCCATTCTCATCAACGGTTTCAAGCGCATCAGCTTCATGATCCTCCAAAGTTACTAAGAGATCCTCTAGTGTTTTTTCTCCTCCGATATCGAGTCCTTCAACAAGCAAAGCCATCTCCTCTGCAAATATAGAAAACAACCATTAATAGCGGAAATGACTAACCCGAAGAAAGATAGACAGCCCGAAGAAACCTTACCGGTAACATCTTCTCGGCCACACAACTGTTGAAGAACCCGCTTAGCCTCCTCCATTTTGCCTTTACTAACTAGCCAACGAGGAGACTCGGGCAAATAAAACACCGTAAGAAACAAATAAACGAGAGAAGGGACCGAAAGAACACCGAGCATCCCTCTCCAGCTAGGCGAAGCGCTAAGAGACATAGCGAAAACCATACAATAAGACAAAAACATTCCACCAGAGCCAAGGAACTGAGGCAAAGTGTTCAACTGTCCTCTAATCTCCGGAGGAGCGGTTTCAGAGATATAAACCGGAACAAGCGTAACAGCGAGCCCAGCACCAAACCCATTAAGCAGCCTAGCTAAGCACAGAACATAAACATTCGGAGACCATAGCATTATCAAACCGCAAAGGAAATACATTACTGATGACAAAATCAGCATCGGTCGCCTCCCGAGCCAATCGGATATCGGTCCTGAGCAAGTGGTTATAGCCGTAGCACCAATCAATGACATTGCTACAACAAGACCTTGAACAGAGGTTGGTAAGTTCATGTCTTTGTTGATATAAACCATAGCTCCTGTAATTCAAAACATTCGCAACAAATTTTCAGAATCTGAGAGTGATGAAATTGATCTAACATAACAATGAACACAAACCAGCAATGGTGGCATTGTCCCATCCTTGTAAGAAATTGCCGATAGTGGCGGCGAGAGCAACCAGAGTCGCTCCCTTCATTGTTTATACTCTACACATACAAACCCATCAAACTCGATTCAGTGATTCTTCTAAAGTTTTAAACTTTAAGTCAACCATGAAACTAAAACTTTTCAAAACCCAGATCTCAAATCACAATCAATCCAAAAAATTTGATAAAACCCAGATGAAAATTTCAAAAAAGGTCTCACCTTTTGTCTTCTAAAGTAGAATTCGCCGGAAAATTTGGGGGAGAAGAAAAAAAAAGTTCACTTTTTTTCTTTCTTGCTTTTAGTTTCTCCGTTAAAGTGATTTGATTTTCGATTCGTTTGATTAGAGATTTTGATTGTATTTCAAACAGCTCTGTTTATGGAATCTACAATGACGACAAAAAGGGTTTTTTTAAGAATTATTGATGCAAAAGAGTGTTTTTTTTTATAAAAGGAGATCGAAAACAAGTTCCCGAGAGAATCTGCCGAGAAATTTCTCACCGTCGGGGATCAAAGTGATATTTTCTCGGGAAAGTGAAAAAAAATCTAACAACTAAAAATCTGAGGTGGGGAGCGACTTACGAAGAAGAAGGATGTAGTGTTTTTTTTATATAGAAGCTTATTAAGAGCATCTTCGTATCTTAACCCAAAAATCCTTAAATGATTTAAGTCATTTAAGGATTTTTGGAGAGAGAAATCCTTAAATGTCTTAGTTAAGGATTGATCATTAACTATTTACGGATACGTGGCGGTCCGTGATTGGCCGAAAATTTTGTTTTGTTTTTTTGTTTTTTTTTAATAATAAAATAGTGGGACCCATGAATAATTAAGGATTTTTTGAGAGGTTCATGGATGGAGATGCCCTAAGAATTTTAAAAACAGTTGAATAAAAATTGACTAACGAAATATTATAAACATTGAGGATGAACAGATCTAGGGAAAATAATCTCTGAAAATACAAAATAAAAAGATCATTGTCATGACTCATTTGTGAGTAGATTTGGGTAAAATAATTTTTAAGAGGTCTGTTTCTTGCAACATGGATTATACGACAACAAATGATTAAATTTTTTGTTTCTTTTCATTTAAATTTTTTATTTATTGTGAATATAAAATTTATATTACCAAATTTTATCGTAAAACTAAGAATGAATTTGAATAGTAGACAAAAAAATTTATTACTTAACTTTGGATTTCACATAAAATACTCGGCCTGATTGTTTTGGACTTTTATTGTAAGCTATTAAAAAATATTAACAGTATAATTTTTTACTGTTACTTTTGTGGCTGTTACTTTAAAAACAGTAAAAGTCATTTTGTTTAGACTTTAAAAAAAACTTACGAAATATGAACAAAAAAGAGAAGTTAGAGCTGTGAGTGTTTTTAGGAGGGTTGAGTATTTTTAGGAAAGTGAAAGTGTGATTGGAAAAAGAAAAACTGTGAAAACTTTTAAATATTGATAAAGTCCTCACAGATTTTACAGTCTGAAAAAACAATCAGCCCCACTATCTCCTTCTCATAATGTTAGATGTTGTAAGAAATTTTTTTGTTTCACAAAAATAAATTTTTTAGGTTTTCAATGCACATTTAAATAGTTAATGATAAGAAATTGTTAAATTTAAAAAGTTTTGATTAATATTATTGGTCAAAATTATGGAGAATAACTTTTTTTTACAAAAAACAATGTATATGTATTTATTGTTGTATATTAATCGTTTTTTAATATGTTTGAAAGTACAAAAGCCTATCATTGTGAAATGGAGGGAATATATAATAACAACAAGTTTGGTCTTCTTCCATTGAAAAAACAGAGAAAAATAAAAGAGATGGATTAGATTTTTTAATTCTCGTTATTTGTCATATTATCTAATTTCTCTTATACTAACATAAGTTGTTAACACAAATATATATATATATATATTTATATTTATATATATATATTATTAAAAGAGAAGATATAAATTTTTTTCATGTGTAATTTTTCAAAGTAAACATATTTTAAAAATTTTATTAAATATATCTAATAAATTAAAATAACTATATTTAATCATTTACATATTCTAACAAATATATTAGAATATTTTAATATTCTTTTCACTTGATCACTATCAAAATTGTAAATCAACACGATTTAAAATCACCAATTTTCAGTAAATTTAAATATAGTTTGTTTTCAAATTTAAAATAAATCTATAAATTTTAAAATTATTATATTTCAATATTATTATTTTCTAAATAAAATTTATTACAAAAATCTTTAAAAAGTTATAAAATGATAAAATTTAGAAAAATCTATAAAAAAATTTATAAATAATTTATATAAACTATAAAAATTTAAGTTTAGTCATCTGATGCATTAAATACTCTAACGGGTTTTGTTTCACGGTATTTCGGAAATTGGATATTATCCGAGCTGAACCCATACGAGTATCCGAGGAAATCTGAAAGTTCGAATATTTCAAATCTAAATCGAACCCAGAATTCGAATAACTGAAAATTCTAAAAGTTTTAAACCTGAATCTGAAACTCGAAATAATAAAAAATTATAAATCCGATACTTGAAAAATCTAAAAATGATTAATAATTTATAAAATTATTATAAAAAAACCGCGCGGCTGTGCGACTCAAAACTCTAGTTATCATTAAAAGTGATCCGCTCATATATTATTTTTGTGTTAAAGTTTTGAAATTTTATCCTCTTTTATTTCAAATATATTATAACATTTTATTTTAAAATGGCACGAGTTAAACCTCAAAGTTATATTTTGAAAATAAAAAAAAATTAAAAGTATGACATGAATAGGTTATAAAAACAATTGAAATATTAATGAAAACTAACTAAAAGATACGTAGTTAGACTATATTTTTTTCTTTTGATAAATAAAACAAAACTTAAGCAAAACCAAAACTATACATTATTTCATTTACAATGTAGTGATTTTTTTGTCGAACGAAGGAAATTTATTAAATTTTAAATCGGAATATAAGGACAAGGGCAATTGCTTTGCAGAGATTAAAAATTAATCTCTACAGGAAGATCTTTTAAATGAAATCTTTTTGTTTGGAGCCATCATGATCGAAAACATTCATGATTCATTTTATTTTATTTTTTGATAAAAAAACATTCATGATTCATGTAGCTTCAATTAGTTGAAACCGTAAAACAGAGAGATAAATTTATATTTTCTCAACTTGTTTATTAAAAAAATCGATTATTTTCATTGACATATCGATTATGCTATTTCTTTTTATGAAATTTTGAATTTGTTAACTACCTTTTTTTTCATAACTCTCTGAACTTCGAACTCTCTTTTGGTTTTGCAGAGGTTGTACTCTACTAATTTGGCAAGTAAATGACTATGCAACTTTATTGTATTGACTTCAAAGATTCATCAGCAATACTAATTTGAGTAGAAAAATTATTTTTGGTAATTTGACTGGTCTTCTCATATATAGTTACTTATGAAATTTGTACTAAAGAAATACAGATAGTTACAAAACTGAATTAAACTAATATTCTTTCACTTTTTATTTACATAAATAATTACAGATTTTTAACTTTATGCAAATTTAACATATATATATATATATATGTGTGTGTGTGTGTGTATTTTGAAAAATATATGCTATGATGTATAAAAATAGGGAAGAGAGTTAGAGAACAAAAAGAACAAGCAATTTTTTTATAATGAAGGTGAAAACATTTTAACAAATACTAACAAATTAGGACCGGCTCAAAGTGGAACATGCAAGTGCAGAGGATCCACGTTATAAACCAACATCTCAGTTTATGTCGCTAATCTCGCAATTAACAACGTGCTCGTTGGTCTTTTCCCTTAATCTTCCTTACATTTCTCTTCTTTTAGTCAAATAATTTAATCAAATTTTCTAAATTTAAATTCAGACCTATATAAATAAATATATATTTAACACAAATAAGAACATATCTAAACGTACAAACTAACCTCCATATTTATCATATGAAAACACAACAATTGTGGATACACAGTAAATAAACGTTAATCAGAAAGAAAAGAACATTTTGGAAAAAAAATTATAAAAGATTATTGTTATGAAATATCACGAATTAGTCTTTTATAAAGAGAAACTAAAAAATGAAAAAAACGAATTGAGACAAACATTACAAATAATTTTGCAAATAAAATTTACAAATCTCTAACACTTGTATTTATAATCTTAAAAAATCCGATTTCATAAATCATCTACACTTTGGACTTTAGCTCATTAGAAAACTTTACCGCGGAGGTCGCTCACTTTCGTACCCCTTGCAAATATCAACCTTGACTAAGATATCTAACGGATAATCTACAAAACGTTTCGAAAGCTTACTGAATGAGATTCAAGTCAGCTAAATAACACTTACCATATAATATCATTAACAACTATTAAATTTCGAAATTTAAGAGAGACAGATGGGGTTAGACGAACATGGTGTCAATGAGAGAAGACATGTGATTTTATGATATTAGTGCTTTGTCACTTTCTCGCGTACCTTTTTTGCCCTACCAATTATTTATCATCTACTGCCTCTAAGCCCTTTATAAAATTATATATAGAACCGGTCCGGAGCATAGGCAATAGAACCGATCGCTTAGGGAATCACGATCTTAAACAATCATTGTAATAGTGTATGGAGCATTGCAAATTTTTTCGCTTAAATAATAAGGGTACAAACTTTTATTGTGCGCAGAGCATTATAAAATTTTTGAAAATCTCGGACCGGCACTGACTATATATGACGTAATAAATAAAGACAACAGTCTTTATCTTCATAAGAGAGTTCGTGCTCCCAAATCGTTTAAGCATCTCTTATCACGTGTCTACACCTCATACGGATCATATGATATGTTTTTTTTTCTTTCATTGCATATATATTTATGTATTATGTATAATATCTATATGTTTGTTGATTTCGTCTCTAATAAAAAACATTATTCATCTCATTTAAACAAGAAGATGTTCTGTAAAGTTAGTACAAGTGAGTTAGCAATTGTACTTTTTTACATGACTCGTGAGTTTATGAAAATACGGTGCTATATATATACTTCCTTTACATATATATAGTCATTGATGATCATCAAAATAAGATAAATTTTTAATAAGTAATAAATGATTAAAAACTAGTACAACAAGATCTTGATCCTCCTGACTTTTGTTATCAGATATCTTGGTGGATTGACAGGTCAAACTTTGTTCTTTACAGAATAATATCTTTTATATAAAAAAAAAACACTTCAGTGTCATCTCATGTTGTATGAATTTTATATTGTGTGAGGCTTGATTGTTTTTAGGTTATTACACTGATTGAAAAACTAAGTCGGCAAAAATCCCAATCTTTTCGGAGTCACAAATCGGCGGGTTTATATGAACATTTTCGGAGCCAAAAAAGTTTACAAACGAAGTCGAAAACCAAGTTTAAAACACTAAAGTAGAGACGAGACTAAGAAACAAACTACAAAAGAGAGTTTGAGACACCAAATAAGACTACTTAGATCACCAAAAATGAACCAAAGAGGATGATACAAACGAATTTGAAGACCTGAAATCAGCAGGAGCATCATTAGTCACATTATTCGATTGGTGAAGAAAACTCTTTATATTGCTCCGAAGAAGAGCCACGAGCACCAAAACCTCATTCTATTTTAGGTTTTAATACTAGTTTTTGGTTTTATGTTTCTAAAAGCTCATTTTTAGCCATTCATGGATTTTTTTAATAGGTTTCATAGAAAATAGGGAAAGTAAATTCTGAAAGTTAATCCCAATTTACAAAGAAAAAGCAAAATCCAATTTTTTTGGTTTTTTAACTTTTCAATACATTTTTTTAATCTAAAACCCAAACATCTATATTCAAAATTCAAGAACCACTTTTAAATCTACAAACATAGCAAATTCTATTTAAACACAATTGTCCGGTGAAAAGCTAAAATTGTTCGGAACATCGTGATCCAACAATAAGAACGAGTTTGTGTGGTAAACATTATGCGAGTTCGAATCTTGTCAAATGGAACTATTTCACATTTGTCTCTAGACATCCATACGGATAGGGAATTTTGCTTTCGGTCTATTTGAAACTCCGAAAAAACTATTCGTGGACCACTCTCTTCTAAAAAATTATTTTGGATCAATTAAAACTTGGGATTTACCCATAGTTATGAAAAAGAAGAAGAGCTTATGTAACATCGGTTAAAGATTAACGTTCGCTAATTTAACAATTTACCAAAAAAAGAAATTTGACGTTCGTTTTCGCCATAATAAGTGGCTTGATAACATTTAAAGCCTACCCATATGGAGTGGCTGTGATGGAGTGGTCGGAGATAGGAGCGAATTTCGTCCTTGGTGGTACAGGTTCCTCATTTTCCCTCCGGTTTGAAACTCTTCCAAGATTTGCGGCTCGGGCAAACCACGTCTCGGATGGTAGCTCGACCTGAGGACTCGCATCCTATCATCACCAAACTCGCGACCATATTAAGCCTCTCGAAGGTAAAATCTACAGGGGCAATCCTTGAAGGCTCTGGTTTTAACTATTTGCAGGATGTGGATTGCGTTTTGGTGACGGAGCAATCATCTTCACCCGCTTTTCTTATTCATTCCGGTGACTTTGAGATTTTTGGTGAGACTACTCGGTCATCCGGCTTTTGGTTTGGGTTTCAAAGATCTGAGTTCTGATCGGGTGAAGAAGTGACTTGTTGGGAGTGACGGACATATTAAGTGTCATGGCAGTTGGCTCATGTTTTCCATTCCGATTTATTGGAGACCAACTGCATCATAAAGTATTAGCATTCTTCAATTTGAAACTGAAGCATACGATGAAGACTCAACTGATCATCCCGATGAAGAAGAATCGAATTAGGGAGAGATCTGCCAGTTTGGTGTATTTGCGATTGGTTCCGGACCTCATTCTAATCTTCCGTTAACCATTGCTATGTTTTAAAAGGTTCCACTGATTTGGTTTAGATTTCATTTGGGATTGGTCTTTCTTTGTAACCTGATTTAGTGATATAATTTAGATGGTCTAATAGACGATTCATACAACCGTTAGGGCAATATGAATTCGTTCTCGTTGTGGTTAAAAAAGTGCAATGACGGTAATCGGGTAACGTCGGTTCCAAAAGTGTTCCGGGGTGATACTGGATTCCAAATCATTGACACTGTGGTTTAAACCTCTATTGAGGCATTGTGGTCCGAAATCTTTGTACCAAAATATTTGGTTAATTTAAAGATTAATTTACAGAAATACACTTAAAAGGAAAAGAAATTTTACATTTACACCTGTCTTTTAATGGTTCTCAAATATACACCTCCTATTTGCACAAATAGGGTTTAGGGTTTAAGATTTAGTGATTAGGGTTTAGGGTTTAGCTATTAGGGTTTAAAGTTTAGGAATTATGGTTTAGGGTTTAACGTTTAGGGTTTCTTTTAATCTAGGGGTATAATGGTCTTTTTCATTAAAAAAAAGGAGGTGTAAAAATAAAGTTTTTTCAAGCAGGGGTATTTTTGAAAAACAGACAATACAAAGGTGTATTTTTGTAAGTCTCCCTAATTTAAAAGTTGTTGTTGAGCAAAAAAAAAAAAAAAAAAAAAAAGCCTACCCATATACAAATTCTACAATTGACCAGAACGCTGCCTTGTTGGGCCACTTTTGGGTTTAACATTAAAATTCTATAATGTCTTGTCTACCATTATACGATTATGGAAGTGATTAAGTGATCATACATGAAAATTTTACAAACTACTACTATTTTAAAAATATAATTAAATTCATTTTTGTTAATTTTCAAAAAATAATCATCATTATAAACATTTATTTGATCATACATTGAGATTATACACATTTATAAAATAATAACAAGGTTAAAAAACAAAGTTTATTTGGTTTTATAAGATAGTTTACAAAATTTATAAGGTTTATAAGCTAGCCTATATTTGATGATATTTTGGAAAAAAATTTTTAGTAGTATTTAAAAAAAAAGTGTCACATGGAGTTTTTCAAAATTTCCCTCCCATCATATAGAGTCTCTATGATTGAACTTCTAGCTGAAACAGAGGTTTAGGGTTCGGCAAAGACAACTAAACAAAACATTTACAAAATATAACTTGGAGTCAAAGTAATCTCAGGAAGACAAAACTAAGCTTAAAGACTCGGACTTTATATACATAAAAAGATTCAGATTCAGACAACTTTACTCTAAAGCAAAAATCTCAATGTCTATTCAAATCTTTAGCCTATATAAACAAACTCTTCTCTCTTCCAATTCCTCTATCAACAAACAAACTTAGAACTACTCAAATGGCTATCTCTTTGCCTTCAAGAATCCTCTGTTTTGTCCTTGCCTTATCCGCTGCATCTCTCTCCTTCTCTTTCGCTGCTTCTCGCGATCACTCCATAGTCGGATACTCCCCCGAGGATTTGGAATCTCATGACAAACTCATCGAACTCTTCGAGAATTGGATCTCAAGATTCGAGAAAGCGTATGAAACCGTTGAAGAGAAGTTGCTCAGGTTCGAAATTTTCAAGGATAATCTGAAACACATAGACGAGACTAACAAGAAAGTGAAAAGCTATTGGCTAGGACTCAATGAGTTTGCGGATTTGAGCCACAAAGAGTTCAAGAAAATGTATTTAGGACTCAAGATTGATATGGCGAGAAACGATAAAGAAAGATCTTACGAAGAGTTTGCTTATAAGGACTTTGAAGCTCTGCCTAAATCTGTTGATTGGAGAAAGAAAGGAGCTGTGACTTATGTCAAGAACCAAGGCTCTTGCGGTAATCTCAAATCTCGGTCTTTAATGTATTAAAAGTCTCGGCTTTTACCAACGATGTGGTGGACCAGTGGTAAAAAGTTACTCAAATTAACGAGGAGGTCACGAGTTTAAACCCCGTTAGAAGGGGCCGAGTCTCTAAATAATAGTTAAATTACATGGTTTGGGCTCGTCCTCGGGATGTAGGGACCCACTAAAAGTTTCGACTTTTTCACTGTTTCGCAGGAAGTTGTTGGGCATTTTCGACAGTAGCTGCAGTGGAAGGTATAAACCAGATTGTGTCAGGAAACTTGACAACATTGTCTGAACAAGAACTTATAGATTGCGACACGACCTACAACAATGGCTGCAACGGTGGTCTAATGGACTATGCTTTTGAATACATTGTTAAAAATGGAGGTCTTCGGAAGGAAGAGGACTATCCATACTCCATGGAAGAAGGAACCTGCGAGACTCAAAAGGTTTTCGTAAATGCGAAAGAAAAGTATGGAAACATAACTATTAAGTTTGGCCACATTCTCTGATCCTCTCTGTTTTTTTAAACAGGATGAGACTGAACTAGTGACCATTGATGGACACCAAGATGTGCCTACGAACGACGAGAAGAGTCTCTTGAAGGCATTGGCTCACCAGCCGCTCAGTGTCGCCATAGATGCCTCTGGTAGAGAGTTCCAGTTCTACAGCGGTGTAAGTACATTATCAAAAACATTTGATCAGTTGATTAAATCTTCTTGATGTTTGAATCATTGTGGTTTTTGGTATATGAAGGGCGTGTTTGATGGGCGGTGCGGGGTTGATCTGGACCACGGTGTGGCTGCGGTTGGATACGGATCAAGCAAAGGTTCAGATTACATCATTGTGAAGAACTCTTGGGGACCTAAATGGGGAGAGAAAGGTTACATAAGGATGAAGAGGAACACTGGGAAACCAGAGGGTCTCTGCGGAATAAACAAGATGGCTTCTTTCCCAACCAAAACTAAATGATCATTCTCTCGTTAATCTCCATTTCAAGTTCCTCGTTGTATCGATATGAATATTGTCATCATGAAACTACAGCTTGTTCTGTTTCTCTCTTTCGATTTATCAACTCTTGTAACAACTATTTGAAATAATTATACATAAGTAGCAGAGACTTACCAAGTTTAAGTACTAAACCTTGAGCTAAAGTAGATGCAGAGAGACAAGAAGTTACTACGCGAACTCGATAGATATTAATCTGGTTTTACTTACAATGCAAGAGGACTCACTGTCTTCGACTATACCCAACTCCTCAATACGGTATTTATTTTCTAAAATCTTCCTTGGATTGAATTCCGCCTTTAAACTTTGTTCAAACAAAACAATTCTGTATAAACTCATACGGTATTTATCGCGAAACAATATAGTAGAAGCCATGGGATAGATAAATTTATTCATATCCAAGAGAAGATAAAATACAGACAACATAACATTCCAAGTTTTGACTAAACTCATATATTGTTGGTTGCATCCTAAGAATTGGAGCAGACTCTTCTCCTATTAGATCTCAATTTCTACATAGGAAGAAGAAGAATCTTAAAACTAAGATCAATGCTTGTATGTCCTCTGTTCCTAACTTTAGTCTTCAGCCGCCTAACAATTCAGTTCCGAATTCCTAAAGAACCTAAGAACAAATGACCAACTCATTGACACTGCTCAAATGGAACTCGTATGAACAACCTGCCGTGCATGCTCATGACCGCAGATGTCTGACGCGGATCGATTCTTGCTGATAAGTTAACAATCTGGTGAAACCATATCAAAATGACAGGGCGATTATTAGTTCCATATGAACCGTTCAATGGTAATATCTTGAAAGTATGTGTAAAAAAGAAATTTGTACCTTCTTGAACGGTGTAATGCCCCAAGGATTGTCAAGCTGCTCAGGCTGACCTATTATTATCAGCTTTCCTGCAGGATCTGATTGAATTCGAACCTGAGAAAACAGCGATTTATGTTTAGGAATTCGAACTCTGTAATGATTTTCCGGTACACACTTATTGCCAACAAAACCGCGTACTGAGATTACGCAACTTAATTTCAACACTTCCACATATCAATGATACTTCAGATCTATATCGTAGGAAAACTAGCCAACAGAACTGCTTCAGTAACCTAACTGATCTCTCTGTCTCACAGTCACATGCACTTATATAAAATTCAGAAGATAAAAGACTTATCAAGTAGCCTTTTAGTAACAGGGATTATAAAGGAGTGCTCACCTCTTTGCGAAGAAGTCCCGGTATCAAGGCAAAGATCTCAAAGGAATCCTTCTGTGAATAAAAAAGCACAGCTTTGGTAAGATTTCATCAATAACATGGTTTCGGCATGATAGGTCTCTCGCATTAACCGTCTATCGATTAGGCTTTTTTTTTCTGGCTGTCGTTACAAGGGGGGAAAAGGGCAGAAGTAACTCACAGTTTCTTTGACATTTATCTTCACCCAATCAGCGAGAGGTCCAACATCAACAACCTCAGCAACAGACCTATCACGACAAAACCATATTACTATTATTAATATCATGCAATGATTAGGAACAAGAGACAAAAAAGAAACCTTAACGTAAACTAGCAGAAGATTAGCTTTTCGTAACTGTTTGTCTGCCTCATGTGAATCAACAAGATCCATACTACTTTGTGTTTTGTGCTTGTGCAGCCCTGACAAAACCGTTTAAAACACAATCTTAAGCAACACTTGTTGACAGAAGAAGCAAAGCCTAGAGAAAAAAAGTTTACCAATGCTTTTGAGTTTCTTATGCTTTGGGGTTGGGTTTAAGCTTTTTCCCTAAAACAAAAGGAGAATGTCATCCTGATGTAAGAAAAATTTCTACATGGTGGAATCACAAAGTGCAGTAACATCTGAAGGGAAACCTTAATCATAGGCTCAATATCTTCTCCGGATCCACCATGCCGTTGTGCATGCCAACCTTGCATAGCACGAGCTGCAGAATCTCTCCGTGCCCTGCCTGATCCTGAACCTTGTTGGCTACTTGCCTACATCAAAGTCCTTATATCAGTGAAGAAGTAAACATGGAGAAAGGAAAAAAGTAGACACGCATTAATTTTTCGGGGTTTCTGAAACTTATATGGTAATTTACAGGGTTATGCACATCGGTTTTTTATGGCCTTAAGTATTAGACACAAAAAGGATACAACTTTTATTAGATAAGATTCAGATAGAAAGGTTTAACAGGTTTAGCTGGTATTGCACAATCCACAAAGTCATTCCCGCCTCAATTTTCAACAACATTTTATCTGTACACTACCCTTTCCACAATAGATTAACAAGCGAGTAGTTATTTTCATCTGAACTTTCCATATCTACCGTCTTTCGTAAAGTCGATAGAGTCCACAAGCTAAAAGCATAAAAGCCACAACTTTCAGGGGAAATTCTGACCTCTTTATTGAGGCTGGAAGACATAATGGCTGTCGGACCAGGAATGTTAAGCTCGCCATTTTCCCTCAAAAACTTTTCGTACTCTAGAAGTGCCTGCAATTGAAGCAAAGATACAAATCATAATGTATCTGAATAAGAATACCTAGGCAAGACATAGAACCAAATTAACTATTATAACACACCATACACAAAAAAGCAAAAGGAGAATCCTCTGATATGGATAACCGAAAACGAAGACATGATAAATATATGTACCTATGCACAGCAATGAAACTCACCTTCTCATAGAAATTGCGGAATGTGTAGGAGACCGTTGTGCATGTCCTGAACAAAGAAAATTAAACCAAATATGGGAAACTAGCATCATGAAAAATCGGCAAATCTAGCGAAGGGTATAAGGACAACATCATCCATACTTAGGAGGATGGAAAGATTCTCCAACTTGCCGCCATAGCTTAGATGTGGTGACCTACATTACAATGAAAAAACAAAGGAATCTTGGAGAGCAGCGTACATGTTCTGTTTCAGCAGAAGATTCAAAAGACAATGAATACAAATTCCCAAAAATAGCTAACAAATCAGTTCCCCAAACCATATCAAATACTCTTTAATATACTCTTAAAGTTAAAGTTAAAGTTTTCCTTTCTAAGAGTCATTCCCATGGTTTTAGATACTCTTATCATCAATTAGCTTACCAATGTTATCCACAACCCAAACAAATAGGGTGACAATCAATTAATCATACGAGCCAACTTAAATGACCTAGAAGATTTAACGGACAAACTAAAAGCGATATGGTTTTCGCTATCAAGAAGTCGTGATGTTGTAGTTCAAGAATGGACTAAAAAGTAGATACATTACCACATCATAGCCACCTAATTTAACCACTGCTCTCCATAACCTACATTGCATAGTGAAAAATACAAAAGTCAGGCATTGGTTAAACCAGATATATGGGTTTACTTAAGAACAAAAGTGAAACTTTCCACAGAACTCACTTGAGAATATTCAAAGGCAGTCCATAAAACTTAGGAGCTTTAAATTCCAAGTAATTCTCTCTGTAAAAGGTCTCAACTTCTCTTAGAAACTTCTTTTGTTCTTCTGCTGTCCCTGCTTCATCATTTCCCTTATATAGCAAAACAGTAAAATTCAATCCTGAGACTACACAGACGACGCTTTTTCTGTTGAATCAAACTTCTAATAGATACATAGTCTATTACCTCGGAATTACTCAGCAACCAACTCTTCCTCTTCTTGGCATTTTCATCTCCAATCTTAGGAGTTTCACAGTGATTAAAAACTCCAACATCACCATTCTTCACATGAGCATCTTCATAAGAATCAGATTCTTTAGGAATGATGGAAACTTCAGTGTCTAGAGTAAGAGTCTTATCACCCGAGAAAAGGGTCTGGGAGATTTCACTAGGGTTTTGAATTTCTGAATCTAAAGGTTTCTCCTTTATATAATCCTCGTCGACAAGGACATCATCAGCAACAAAAGGCACATCTTGCTCTTGCATTTCAGTATCCGCCATAAGAGAAGCTGCTTCTATGGTGTTAGTCACAGCAAAAGAGAACAACGTCATAAAAACGAAGAGGAGAATCAAGAACAAGAAAAGAGAAACTATAAGTCTCTCTCACTATATTGCTCTGGTTCATAGAGGCAGACAAGTTAAAACCTAAAGACGAGAAACTTGCTTTACCTATTTTTGCAGCGACGGCGAAGGGAACACGGGGATGAGAACGCCGGACCACCGGGGAGAACTAGGGTTTTGCAGGCGGAGAAATTGAAAGAAGACGAAGAAGATGAAAGAGAGAAGAAAGAAACTAAGCAGAGACTGAAACGGAGGCTGTTTCAAAAAGAGGAGACGACGAATCTCTTTGTTAATGGTGAACGTATTACATTTAGGTGGATTGGGTTTTTTTTCCCTTCTTTGTATTTTCGTTTAATATTAACATTATCTTAAAAGGAAACTAGGATTATTATTGAGAATATTAACATTTTTGTATATTTCTAATTATAGTTTACATACCTCGTCATTTTAATTGGAGTTTTAGAGAAAATAAATTTAGTTTTGAAATAATAAATATTTTTACGTTAAAAATTAATATTTTTTGTATTTGTTATCAGTGACATTATGTCACGATTCTTTTTATTGTTTAAGTTAGTTTTGTTTAGTGATATTTTTATGTAAATATATAAGGGTAACTTTGTGGAATAATAGGTTGGGATTGATTAATTAAGAATATAGTCATCTGTATTTTTCAATTAAAAATTAAATAAATTTTAATTGTAATTTGTCATTTTTGTTCCTTTAACCAAGTAGATTTTTTTCCTAATTAACATATTTTGAATTTTTTGAGACGGATATCCCCTAACTATTAATTGAGAAGTAATTTAAGTGAGATTTGCTTACTTGTCAAGTTTTTAGACACTCTCTAATTAATT
>OVAN01005483.1:0-23411 GCA_900406275.1 Anastatica hierochuntica | reverse complement strand
GTATACAGAAGATGCATACATCTTAATTTTAAAATTTAGTTTTCTGCTGATTCAAATAAATTTGAGCTAAGCAACTAACCCAAATAAATTAATAATATCAAAACAATTTAGAAAGATTGTTGCTTAAAGTAACCCAGTAAAATAATTTTACCTTCACAAATGCAATGATTTCATAAAAAAAGATCAACAAACAAGAGTCTAAAAACAGAGAAAACGGCTGCATAAATCCAACACAAGACATTAAAAAAATTATTGTGTATAAATAAGAGTAGAATCAGAAAGGACAAATCTATTATTAACACTTATCTACACCTTAACACTTACCCACTCATTCACACTCTCCACTATTTCAAATCCTTGCATATAATTTATCGAAACAAAATGAAATTGAGTGAGAACTGAAATCTAAATTTTGAAACCAAATTCCAATAACAACTTCTAAAATAACAATATATATACAAATAATCCGCGCGTAGTGCGGAACAAACCCCTAGTTTAATATAAAGGTTATGGAAACTAACTATTGGATTAATCGAATAATTAAGAGGTATATACTAAATCCTAAACTAAATTCTAATTATTTCATGTAAATTATGGAACTAAATTCTAAACTATAAACAATAAAGACTAAATTGATATTGTTTATATTTTTGTTGTTGAACTAAGAGGTATATACTAGCTTAACTGCTAGTGTACATTAGATAGTATATACTAAAGTTGTACACTAGATCGTAAAACTAAGTTAATTCAAAATTATAAACCTAAAACTCTAATGATCAATTCTAAATCGTTTAAATTATAAGATTTCGTATACTAGTAAATCTGCTCTAAAGAATAAAAAAGGCTCTCAATTTTTACGATTTGTGTTCCCATCTTTCATTCGCGTTATAAACTTATGGGTGATATTCAGGTCTTGCATCACAAGAACCCATCTAGTCTCTAAAAGAAGCGTAAAAAATCGAATCAAAACCAAAAAAGTATTTTTAGAATACTCGAGTGGTTGCGATTTCTAGAGAACATAAAAGACAATACTAAAAGGTGTACACTTGATTGGAAAACTAAGTTACTGTACATTAAAAAGTGTACACTCGCGGTGTACATTAACGTAACATTTAAGGTTTATAATTTATGATTAACTTAATATCTTACACTTGTTTAAAAACAATTAGGGTAAATTTTCATTAGATTTAGATTATTTTTTAAAAAACTATGAGAATATTTTCTACTTTTTAGAGTTTAGTCTTTAGAGTTCAGTATTTTTTTTCGCTGATTTAGTATTTTTGTTGTTTATGGGTAGATTTTAGGATTTAGAGTTTAAAGTTTAGGGTTTTAAACCGAACACTCTTTCAAAAATGTACACCCGCTAGTGTACAATAAATGGTGAACATTAAGTTAATTGGTGGAGGTGGTACCCACCATACCCGGTTCAAAGCAAACCGATCCAGGCGCCAATTGAAGAACCAGGGTGCTAATGGGCCGCTGAGGCCCACCAAGAAGAAGCTGGTCTTCTGCGCAGAGAAGGAGTGAGGCCCGCGTAATTCAAACCGAAGGATGAATCAAAACTGAAGAATCAACATTAAATGAGAGAGATAAATATGCATTAATAGAGCGGTTACTAAAGGAGGAGAGGATAAAAGGAGGAGAAGAAGCTCAAGGATGGGGATCAGATCTTTTTCCTAAAAACTTACTAGCAACCTTTGTAAACATATCTTCCAATAATCAATAAAACTAAGACTTTTTCTCACATTACATAGCAAATTGCATACCCCGTATTCCGTGTGGATTTCGGATCCAACAATAGGCGCTAGAGGGATGGGGGATTCCGTTTCGCTACATCAGTGTTCCACGTAAGTCAGTGTATGTTTTGTGTTTATCTATCCCTTTTTTTCCTTTTCATTTGCAGGAAATCATGTCTGGCGACAACGGAACAGATGGAAGAACAAGCCCAACTCTCCCAGGGATTCACGACGACGACAACGTCAATCCGACCGCTGAGATTCGAGAGCAAGAACAAACCACCCCGGCGTTCGACACCCAGGCGGCGCTAGATCAGGTCCCGTAGAACATGCGGGGCATCTTCGCCCTGTTGGTTGAAAGGACCGCTAGACAGGAAGAGCAAGACCGGAGGTCGCGACAACGATTGGAGGAGCTGGCGCAGGCCCAGGCTACCCAGCTCGCGAGGATAAATTCGTTAACCCCGACCTCACCACGCGAACTCTGGGCTTTGGAGGCCCGACCTGAGAATGGTGCAACCCACACTAACCAGAGGTCGGGCAGAGATCGGGATCTAGGACAACAAGACTCAGCTCTGGGAGGGGTGTTAGCTCATGCGGACACCGAGCTGCAAGTGCTAAAGCAGACCCTCGCCCAGGTAACCGCCGAGCTCCGGACGATGTAGTCCCAGATCTACTAGGCAACCAGCTCGGCGCCGGAGGTTCATCGAGTCATTGAGGAAACTCAACGGACGCCCTTCACAAGACGAATCGTAGACGCGACCATTCCGAGCATCAAGCTCAAGATCGCACCCTACGAGGGTAAAACGGACACCCGAGCTCACATGACGGCATTTTGCATCGCGATGGGACGGACCAAATTCAATGAAACCGACAAGGACGCCGGATACTGCCAGCTTTTCGTCGAGAACCTTTCCGGAGCAGCTCTAAACTGTTTTTCTCGCTTAAAGGCAAACTCCATTGATAGCTTCTACAAGCAATCAACAGCTTTTATCAAGCACTACTCCATGTTCATCGAGAAAGGAGCTTCGGATGCCAACATCTGGACGATGACTCAGAAAAAAGACGAATCTTTAAGATCATTTTTATCCAGGTTCAAAGCAGTCATTTCCAACGTGGTCGTCAGCGATGAAGCGGGCATCACAGCCTTACAGAATGCTCTCTGGTACGATTTCTGCCTTCGGGAGGACCTCATGATTAACCGACCTACTTCCTTGGAGGACGCTCTTCACCGAGCTTCAAGGTTTGTGGAAATAGAAGACGAAAAGAAGGCGTACGCGGAAAAACACGCTTTTACAACAAAGACAACATCCAAAGAGAAACCTAGGGAAGAAAAAGACAACAAACGATCTTTCAGCGGACACCGATCTGAGGGAAGCAATTCCAAGCATATGTCGATTCAGATATCTAACCCACAAAGTTCAGATCGGAGCTCGGGAGCCAACTCCAATTACAAGTCCAGGTCCAACACCCGGACGCGGAGCGACGGGGCCAAGACCTCGGAGAAATTCTGCGAATTCCACAATACCTCAAGCCACACAACGAAAGAGTGCTACGGATTCAAGCAGTATTTGTTTAACAAGTACAAGGCGGAAGAGCTGGCTAAGAAGAACGATGATCACGAGGCGGCGCGACTTCATAATGACATGGAACCACCAAAACGAGATCGGGAAGCAAGGCAAATGGAGAAGACAGAACCTTCTACAGCTCGGAAGTGAATCAATATGATAATGGGACCAAGTCCTTTCTTCAACGACACGGTCCAATCAATAAAAAGTTACAGCAGGCAGGCGAACTCGACGACCGATGATATCCAAGCGGCAATCAGGGAGGACACCGTCATAGAATTCTTGGAGTGGACAACTAGGAGTGTCGCGTGTCCTCATAACGACGCCTTAGTACTTGAACTCATGATTGAGGACTACGAGATAGCTCGAGCTTTAATTGATTCAGGCAGCTCGGTAAATGTCCTCTACAAGGAGACACTCGACAAAATGGAGATCCCAGAGGAGCGCATCAAGAGATCAAAGCAACCACTAACCGTCTTCAAAGGTGATACCACAATGTCGATGGGGAGGATCAAGCTCAACACTTTCATTGGCGGTGTAAAGATGGAGACCAAATTTACGGTAGTAGAGACCCCAGACATATACAATGTAATATTGGGAACTCCTTGGATACACTCAATGCGAGCAATCCCGTCTACCTACCACCAATGTATAAAGTTCCCCACCGAGCACGGGGTGGTGACCGTCCACGAGAGTCAGCGGACGGCAAGATTGTGTTATGTTAACGAAAACAAACTACACATGTCCCAAGAGCAATACACATTCCAAATTCGAGCTCCAGAGTCGAGTCTGGAGGCAACAGATCAAGCCGAACCATCCAATCCTGAGCTCAGTAAAATCAGGCAGGTGTGTATTGACCCCGACAACCCCGACCACTGCATGGGAATCGGGGCAAACCTTAGAAAGAAATTTTCAAGGAGTTGGTGGCATTCCTTAAGGAAAACAAACACACTTTTGCCTGGACAATAGACGACATGCCGGGGATAGGCTTGGACATCACATTCCACGAGCTCAATGTCGATCCGACCTACAAGCCAGTCCGCCAAAAGAGGAGGAAGCTCGGTACTGAGAGAGCAGAAGCAGTCAACGCGGAGGTAGAACGGCTGCTCAAAGCTGGTTCAATCATTGAAGTTAAGTACCTAGACTGTTTAGCCAACCCGGTGGTTGTCAAGAAGAAGAATGGCAAATGGCGGGTATGCGTGGACTTCACCGACCTCAACAAGGCATGCCCAAAGGACAGCTTCCCTCTCCCACACATAGATTAGTTAGTAGAGGCCACAGCTGGACACCAACTGCTATCATTCCTTGATGCCTTCTCCGGGTATAATCAGATACTCATGCACCCTGACGATAGAGAAAAGACAGCCTTTGTGACCGACCGGGGACTCTACTACTACAAGGTGATGCCATTCAGACTCAAAAATGCCGGAGCGACATATCTGAGGTTAGTGAATAAGATGTTTTCCGACCAGCTTGGTAGGACAATGGAGGTGTACATTGACGACATGATGGTGAAGTCATTGCGCAAAGATGATCACGTCGGCCATCTACGAGAATGTTTCTCAGTCCTCAACAAATTTGGCATGAAGCTTAACCCGAAAAAATGCACATTCGCCGTCACCTCCGGAGAGTTCTTGGGGTACTTAGTGACCCAGCGTGGGATCGAAGCCAACCCCAAGCAGCTCTCCGCTATCATGAACATGAAGTTGCCAACCACAATACGGGAAGTACAACGGCTCACAGGACGGATAGTGGCCCTGAGCAGGTTCATTTCCCGATCTATCGACAAGTATCTCCCGTTCTGCAAGAAGCTTCGCTCCAACAAAAATTTTGCGTGGGACGAGTCATGCGAAGAAGCATTCTCCCAATTGAAGATATACCTGACCACACCTCCACTACTGTCCAAACCGGAAACCGGCGAAGTGTTATATCTCTACCTAGCGGTGTCCAGCGCGGCGGTCAGCGAAGTTTTAGTACGGGAAGAAAACAACGAGTAGAAGCCCATTTTCTAGATCAGCAAGTTTCTGGCAGATGTCGAGACTAGATATATGGTTACTGAGAAACTGGCACTCGCTGTGGTCACATCGGCACGGAAGCTTCGCCCGTACTTCCAGTCTCATTCTGTTACCGTATTATCCAACCATCTGCTCCGCACCATACTCCATAGTCCAACACAGTCAGGACGTCTAGCCAGGTGGGCAATCGAACTTAGTGAATACGACATCGAGTATAAGCCCATAACGGCGTTGAAGTCGTAAGTCTTGGCGGATTTCATCATTGAGATAACCCCCAAACCAAGTTCTGAAGCAGAGGTCCCGGCTACCTGGACTTTACACGTGGACGGTTCTTCCTCCACTAAGGGGTCTGGCATTGGGGTGCAACTTGTATCCCCGACCGGGGAGACTATAGAGCAATCTTTCCGATTAGCATTCCCGGCCTCCAACAACGAGGCGGAATATGAAGCGTTGCTTGCCGGGCTCTGCCTAGCAAAGGTAGTTAAAGCAAAGAGAATCGGCATATTCTGCGACTCTCAGCTCGTCGCAAATCAGTTAAATGGGGAATACGAAGCTCGGGACGATCGTATGACCGCATACCTGAAGATGGAGCAAAAAGAAGCTACGACGTTTGATGAATTTTCTATGGCCAAAGTGCCACGCAAGGAAAACTCCGCCGCCGACGCACTAGCCGCGCTGGCCTCCGCCTCTGCCGACAATCTTAGCCGTACAATTCCGGTGGAAACCTTGACCAGGTCAAGCATTAGCGAGATTCTTGCCGCTCCGAGCTCGGGTACCCATGACGACCAACCGGACACGCAACATGCCGTGGCACTTCACGAGGACGACCTCGGTGAGGACCCCGGCGTCGTCGCCCTTGAAGGGATTGGAGAGGGGGACGACTGGAGAAACGAGATACGGAGTTACATCGCTGACGGCAACGTCCCAACTAACAAATAGCAAGCTCGGAAACTGAAGCAGTGGAGCGTGCGCTACACTCTGTTTGAAGACAAGATCTTCCGAAGGAGTGACACGGGCGTATATATGTACTGCGTGTATGGAGACGAGGTCAAGCAAATAATCAAAGAGGTTCGCTCGGGAGTTAACGGGAACCATGCCGGCGGCAGGTCGCTAGCACAAAAGATACGCAAGCAAGGCTACTACTGGCCCACCATGGAACGGGATTGTCTGGCGTATGCAAAGAAATGTGAACGGTGCCAGAGACATGCCCCCATCATTCATCAGCCAACCGAGCTGATGAAGTCAGTTATGACACCCTATCCTTTTATGCGCTGGGCAATGGATATCGTTGGCCCGTTGCATAAATCGGACAAAAAGCAGTACCTGCTCGTTCTTATCGATTACTTCTCTATGTGGGTCGAGGCGGAAGCCTACGCCAAGATTAAGGATAAGCAAGTCATCGACTTCTTGTGGAAGAACATCTTATGCCGTCATGGGATCCAGCATGCAATCGTTACGGATAACGGCTCCCAGTTCATCTCCAGATATTTTGAGCATTTTTGCTCGCTCTACAAAATCACAATCCAATATTCAACGCCCCACAATCCCCAAGGTAACGGGCAAGCCGAAGCAATAAACAGGCGTATTGTTGAGGGCCTCAAGAAATGGCTGACAACCAAGAAGGAAAGTTGGGCCATCGAGCTGGATGGAGTACTCTGGTCACACCGAACCACACCGCGACGTGGCACCCAGCAATCACCTTACTTCCTCGTGTATGGCAATGAAGCAGTGATACCTGCCGAGGTACGAGTGCCAACACTCCGCCGTCAGATACTCCCCGAGGATGCACCCACCAACGACGAGCTGTTAAGAATAAACTTAGACAAGATTGAAGAGCAGCGGGAGGTCGCCTTCGTCCGCCTTCAAGCCTACCAAAACCAGGTTGCCAAGTACTTCAACAAGCATGTTAGTCCACGCGCGTTCCAAGAAGACGACTTGGTCCTCCGGCGTGTGGTCCAGAACACGTCCGAGTATCAAGCTGACAAGCTCGGAGCTAGTTGGTAGGGCCCTTACAGCATCGCCAAAGCACTACACCCAGGGATTTATGAACTTCTCTACATAGACGGCCCACCGGAACCTCGACCATGGAGCTCGGTGAACCTGAAGAAGTACTATTGCTAAATTTCATATCTGCTTCCTGTTAAGGAAAAAAAAAGAAAAAAAAACAAACAGGTCCCCTGGATCTCAATGTAATTGAACTACGGAAAGGCTTGATCCCTCCAGGGTACGTAGGCAACCCGTTGTGGGTACAACTATTATAATAAAAAAGCACACATTCTTTTGACTAATTCATGTTCAAATCCTCTATCTTACGAAGCTCGGTTGTGTCGGCACCCTAGCCAGGTCCCCCGACCTCCGAGTTAGCAGCGCGCTTCTCATAAGTGCCTAGGTGAAACGACACCACAGATGTGGAAAGGCAGCCTTTGGATGGTTCCCCACAGTCCGGTATGACTTAAGCATACCCTCATAGGAAAGCCGGACCACGTCCGCAGAACACTCGAAAACCAAAATCTCCTTTTACTTAAGGGAGAAGCCTTGAGTGTGGCACGGGGTAAGCCAGCACCGCGCTGCGCCTAAACGCCAAGTCCTGAAACAGGGTAAGTCGGGGACATTCCTCGCACCTATGTTCGCTACTAAAGATAAGAGTGAACTCAATAAGAAGGCCCTCGCATTCCGCAAGTCATTAAACTTGTAGTTAAAGGTAACATTCTCCTTTTGTTGACACTCTCCTTTTACATCAAAATACGAACAAAAGCCAAAGGTAAAAAAACAACAAAACAAAGGCATGAGCACTTGAGAATCAACAAGATGCTTTCGTGTGCTTTAACTTGAGCATCAACAAGATGCTTTCGTGTGCTACGGTCTAAGCATCAACAAGATGCTTTCGTGTGTTGGAGTCGATAAGCTTCAGACTAAAGTGACTTTAGATAGGGTTCTTGGTACTTGGGAAAGGTGCTTACTCTCCAGGGGTTTGTTGTAAAGCTAAGTGTCCAGGCCGTCAATGGACGATATTGTCAAGAATTGGGTTGGTTGTACTAAACCGAGACATTCTTGAGAAGTTGTTTCGGGCTATGACCTGCTGACTAATCAGCAAGAGAGAGCTAGATGGGTTGAGGCTAAATAAAAGACAAGTGAAGCAAGTCATAAAGTCTTAATTCTAAAAATGTTGGATAAAAGCCCTCCCAGGCACCAATAGTTAGGTTCAAAAACAAAAGGAAGAAAGCAGAAACACTGATAAAAGCAAATGAAAGTTTGAAACAAACTACAAAAGGAAATATCAAGGCCACAGGCTTCCTATCCTTGGGTCTCTTCCTCGTCTTGGGCGAGCTCGGAGGCGACGCTAAGGGAGATTCCAGCAACGTTGGACCCAAATTGGTCGATCTGGAGGGTTGAAGGAGCGGACATGACGTTTTCAGCAGCAGGAGTCTCCGCGGAAGGTGCCAAGGCTAGAGCAGCTGGAGCCATGGCGAGCTCGGAGGGATCAATAGCTACGGAGGAGACCTCAACTTCAGCAGGAGCAGGAGTGGGAGCAACGGGGGCGGCCAAAGAAGACCCTTCAGAGCTGTCTGACATCGGAGAAACCCGGAGATCTTCAGCAAGGTTAAGATCAATGACATCCATCTCATTGAGCTCATCAGCAAAGCTCTCAAGAGCCGCCGTCATGTTCTCCTTCTCAGCATCGAGGTTGGGCTCGGTCCCTTTGTCCTTGCTCTCTTTGATCTTGTCATTAAAATTAGCTCGGGCCTTGGCTTGGGACTACAAGAGGGCATTCTCCTGCACAAGCTTCGCATCCTCCAGAGCTCGCTTAACCCTCATGAAGCAAGCCTTGTACTTAGCGGCGGCTTCCTTCCTAGCTTTCTTGGAAGTCTTCCGAGCTGCCCTCTCAATTTGAGCCTTGAGGTGGGAGACTGTCTCTTCGTGAGTTTTGGCAGCACAACCATGCCGCAACGACAGGTCGGAAAACTTCTTCTCGGCTGCCTCCAGCTTGGCGTCCATCCGCTCCTCCTCCCTTTGAGCCTCGCTGCGAGCTTCCTGGAGCTCGTTGAAGATCTCATCAGCATTAATCTTGGCTTCAGCCAAGCGGGCTTCCATCTCCTCCATCTTCTTCCGGGCTTGCTCCTCAGACGCATTGAGCTTCTCCAGAGCTTGAGACCAGGATGACTCAAGGGCTTGGTTCTTAACTTCGACCTCGATGACCTTCTAGGCCATGTCCTTAAGCTTGAACTCCCTGTCAATTGTCAGCTTGACAGCCTTGTTGCGCATCCCCTTCACGATGTCGAGCGCGGTGCGGTCCTGGTACCATAGCGACTTCATGCGGGCCAGCTCCGCCTCGTATTCTAGCCGAAGGCGGTTAAAGAAGCCCATCCCCTGAATCGTGAAGGCAAGAGTTAGGGAAGTACCTCTGCACAAAAGACATGAAGAGGTAGGAGAGGAAAGTTACCTCTGTCGTAACGAACGCAGAACTCCTGGTAGGAGTCTGATTGCAGCTGGAACTTTTTTGGCGGAGCTGGGCTGTCGGGGAATCGGACCCCTTCGCAGAACCTCACAACAACAGCTCTTCCTTGGCCAAAGGAAGAGGACTCAGGGAGGTCAAGCCTCAGGGCTAGGCTAGCGTCCGGAGGCTGGGAAGAGAGACTCGCGGGCTCAGAGCTCGCGGGAAGCCCTTTGTCTTTTGGCTTCCTAGCTTATGACCTTGGCGGGTCAGAAGACCTCCTCTCTTCCGACCTCAGGCGGTCAGAAGAACCTCTTTCGCCCGACCTGCTCAGGCCAGAAGATCTCCCCTCCTCGGCGCGCTGCCTCTTTGAGGAGCCTGTGGAAGGGGAAGGGGAACGTTTCTTGGAAGGAGGGTCACGAGCTCGCAGATCCTTTTTGCCTGAGCTTCCGGAGGGCTTCGTGGTACTCTCCTTCTCCTTCCTCTTCCTGGCAGCCTCACTGACCACAGCAGCGGGGCCTACGTTCCCAGGTGCCTTCCTGGAGATGGGGAGCCCGTTCCCTGCTCTCAGAAGGGTCAGGGACCTGAGTGTCAAGGCGGCCCTCTTTTAGAAGCTGCTCCTTCTCGACCTAGAGCCGATCTTCTTCTTCTTTCCTGGACTTCTCCACCAAGGCACTCGCCTCAGCGGCAGCCTTTTCGTCAGCTGCTCTTTTGTTCGCAGCTGCTTTCTCTTCCTCAGCCTTTCTGGCAGCAACCTTTTCTTTCTCAGCCTTCTTGCGACGAGCACCACCAGCTCGCTGTTCTAAGTCTGGAAGGACCACGGTAGGACGCACCATCTCAGAATGGGGTAGCTGGATTCGGGGAGGAGAAGGAGGTGAAGGCTTGTCTGCCTTTGCCGAAACAACCCTAGCGACGGCTCTGGCGATGCGGTCAGGAGTGAAGAAGGCCCAGGTTCTGTTGGGGGCTTGCTTCAGAGATGCTACTACCTCTTTAAGATCTACTGGGAGAGAAGGCTTCTTGCGCACAGGAGCAACTGCAAGATAAGGAATAAGAAACCAGTTAGGAAGGATGAAGACAGGTAAATGTAGACAGAAGGCGACCTAATATAGGTCGGCTACCAGGATCCAGATTCCACATCCGGTGGGTGGAACCGATAAATTGCTCTGGCAGTGAGTTGACATCAGCTACGACGTAGAAGTACGCCTGCTCCCAGAGGTCGCTTTTTGCTCTCAGGGAACGTGACTAGCTGCGGACGACCAGAAACGTAGTAATGCCCCGATTTAGCAGAGGCCTTGAAATTGGTAAGGAGCTCCAGCAGCTGAACTCCTAGCTCCACGTCTCTCTCAGCAGCAATTACCATCAGGCCGAGAATCGTCCTGACAGTCCCCGCTGTTAGCTGAGAGAAGGCAACGGCCCGACGCCGACAGTACAAAACAAAGAGCTCTGGCAGAGGGAAGAAGAGGTGGCTCTTGAGTAAGTAGGACTCGTAGTGGCAGAAAAAACCTTCAGGGGGATTCCAGGGCCTCTCCGAAGGAGTGGGAAGTTGAATAAACACCGAGTCAGGGATCCCACACTTCTCTCTCAGGGAGCTGATTGACTTGGGCGTGCTGGTAGTCGGCGCGACATTGAAGAATGCAGCGGCGGGGGCGATGGCTAGCGGCACCGCCGGAATCGCGTGAGCAGGACCAGCCATCTCGGTCTCACCTTCTCCCTCTTCCACAATAAGTGTGAAAGGGAAGAGCTCCTCTCTCTCCTCAGAATCGGGACGGTAGGAGGGAAGATCAATTGGAGAGGGGGGAAGAAGGGGTCTCTCAGCGGAAGACCCTTGAGTGTCTCTGACCACAAGCGACGAAGACACGGGGCCCTGATCAGAAGTTGAGGCGGCCGCGGAGGCAGAGGTGCGCTTCGAGGGCTTCTTGCGAACTAAAGGCGCGACGGGATCCATGGGAGCTTCGGAAGAGCAGAGGAAACACAGAAGAACAGGGATTGCAAGAGATGGATTGCAGCAGAAAGCACAAAAATCGCTAAATAAAGCAAACAAATAAGGAGAATAGAGAAAACGGAGCAGACCTTTTCTTTTTCTTCAAAGGGGAAGTCGAATCGTAATGAGGAGGGTAGGCAAAAGGTCCCACCTTTCAATGACACGTCTCTTGAGCATGGTGACGTGGGCGGCGGATTAGACGCGTATGGGGCCCATAGAGCAAACCAAATCTTTCCAAAATCTTGCTACAAAAGATCTCTAAATCAATTTGCCGATTCATTTAAGGCAATTTGGATCGGTTTATTCTGAATCGGATCCAATCATAATTCGCTTGCCTTAAGAGAAGCTAATCACGAGATCCTAATCACGGGATNGGGGGGGGGGGGGGCTATTGATGGAGGTGGTATCCACCATACCCGGTTCAGAGTAAACTGATCCAGGCGCCAATTGAAGAACCGGGGTACTAATGGGCCGTTGAGGCCCACCAAGAAGAAGCTGGCCTTCTGCGCAGAGAAGGAGTGAGGCTCGCGCAATTCAAACCGAAGGATGAATCAAAACTGAAGAATCAACATTAAATGAGAGGGATAAATATGCATTAATAGAGCGGTTACTAAAGGAGGAGAAGGAGCTCAAGGATGGGGATCAGATCTTTTTCCTAAAAACTTACTAGCAACCTTTGTAAACATATATTCCAATAATCAATAAAACTAAAACTTTTTCTCACATTACATAGCAAATTGCATACCCCGTATTCCGTGTGGATTTCGGATCCAACATTAATATACACATGCGGTGTACATTAAACTAGTGTAAACTAACCTGTATATTTTGAAGTACACCTTATTTGCCGGTCTTATCAATCTTTCTTTTCACCAACGTGACCGTATATTCATCCCTAAACACTAATATTTATAAAACTTTCTGGTTTATATTAAGCTATGTACACTAAATGGTGTACACCCCCGTACACTAAATGGTGTACATCCTTGTACACCTTAGTGTACACACTAATGGTTGTACACTTTTCAGAGTATACCAAAAAAATTTAAAAGTTTTAATATAAAGAAAATGTTTTCGTACTTTTGGAATTTTATCTTATTAGATGAATTTTAGACATGTTTAATCTATTCATCTCAAAATCTTTCATTCTAACCCTAAACACTAAAGTCTTAACTGTTTATAGTTTAGAGTTTGGTTTCAAATTCCAAAGTATGTCCACTGGTGTACACTCAAAAGGTTACACACTTTGGTGTATACTAAGATAATGTACAGTGAAAAGATACATGTGTTATGTGATGAATGTTTATGATATAACCGATTTAATTGTCATTACAAAATTGATTTAATCGATATGATATTCGGTTTAAAAGCTTAAACTTAGGGTTTTAAAATCATGAACACATTTTCAATTATTTTGGGTTTACGATTTAGAGTTTATGGTTTAGTATTTAGTATTTAGAGTTTACGATTAAAGTTCAGGGATTCAAAGTTCAGGTGGTGTACACCTTACAGGATTTTGGGATTAAAATTCTAAACTTAATATCTTACATTTATCAAATATAATTCCATTAATTTTAATAAATTTTAAATTAAACTTTTAAAAGTATGGTTTCTTGTATGGTCTCTAGTATTTATGGTTTAGGGTTTAATTTCAAATTTCAAAAAGAATATATCACACTTGTCCAAATAATTCAAATCATGTTTCATAACATTTAGACTAAACCCTTAAAAGTATGTGAACCATTTCTATTCTCATGGCTTAGTCTTTACCATTTGGACTATAATTTTGATGATTTTTCATAACGTTTTGAATACGTATAGGGTTTAATATTTAGGATTATGAGTTTAGGGTTATCGTATTTCTCCATTCGATAGTTTAGAGAGAGATAGATACCGATGTAGAGAGAGATCAAAACCTGGGTAATTTGAGAGAAATTAGAAACAAGAGTGTACAGACTAGAAAGTGCATCTAAGTAGTGTACATTATATACTAGCGAGCGTATACCTTTCTGTGTACACTAGTTTTGTATACACCATATAATGTACACTAGCTTAAAATTCAAAATGAATAATCCATATGAGTTTTCATAATATTTAGATTAAAATTTCAAAATACGAGAACTTTTCATACCATGTTTTTAGGGGTAATCTAGTGTTTAAGTTTTAGGGATTCAAATTCAAAATGAAAATCTTACATTTTTTCAAAATAATTTCGATCAGTTTTCATAACCTTTTGAATAAGAATGCAAAAACAATTTTGTTTGAGAAAGTCTTAAGTTTTAGGGTTTGGTTTCAAAAAGCTAAAGATTGTTCCAAAAGTATTTTTCATTAAAAGAATGAAAAATAATTAAATTATTTTGAATAAACGGAAGATATTCAGTTTAAAACTATAAACTTTAAACGCTAAACTATTACAATAGATGGTGTACACTAAGTTAGTGAACACTAAAAGCTTTAAACCTGTTGCTAAGATATAAAATTTGAAATCTATATCTCTAAACCCTTAATGTTAAGAGTAACCCCTAAAAAAAGTTTGTCATATTTAAGGATTTAATGCAAATATTATGAAACTAATTGGAATTATTTGGACAAGTATTAAATACTCGATTTGAAATTTGAAACCAAACCTTTAGCCCTAAACGTTAAAGATTTTCCAAAAACAGTTTTAATATTAAAACTAAAGGACATGAAAACTGATCGAAATTATTTTGAACAATTGTAAGATATTCTGTTTAAAATTTGAAAACTTATAAATATTATTTAGTTTGAAATCCCAAGCTTGAAATACTAAGCTATTGTACACAAGATTGGTGTACACAAAGTCAATGTAAATCGAAAGGTGTACGCCCGCTGGTGTACAATATCTACTACTTCTATGTATAATTTAGTTTGTACACTCATGTTTACACTAGTGTGAGCAACATATATTTAGATAAAAAAAAACACAGATGTTAAATACTCAATTTTCAAATATTAGAATTCAGTTTGAAATTTGAAACCTAACCTTAAACCCTAAACGCTATAGACTTTCTAAAACAAAGAAATTTTTCATTTTTAATCTAAACGATATGAAAGTTGATCGAAATTATTTTGAACAGGTGTAAGATACTTTGTTTGAAATTTCAATCTCTAAACTTTAAACCCTAAAAACTAAAGGCTAACCCCTAAAAAGAGGGTATTGGAAGTTCTCATTTTTTGAAAATTTAATGTAAAGATTATGAAAACATACAAGAATTATTTAGTTTGAAACCCTAAGCTCTAAATACTAAGCTAGTGTACACTAGATTGGTGTACACAAAGCCAATGTACATTGAAAGATGTACGCCCGTTGGTGTTCAATGTATATTTCTATCAACACTTTAGTCTGTACACTCTTGTTTTTACACCAGTGTGAACAAAAAATATTTAATCTACATCCTAAATGATGAAACCTTATTGGGATGGGTCAAACCCTAAACCATAAAAAATAGAAAGGTACACTAACTTTATTGTACACCATTTAGTGTACACCAACGTGTAAGTTAGTATGCACCTCTTAGTTCACCCCTTAGTTCACTCTGTAGAAAAGAACCGTTTGTTCTTTCCCCAAAAAATGTATAGACTTATTAAAATAACGTAACCAAAAAATATACTATTAATAACCAAAAAAATCCAGCAAATATACCTTCTTTAAAATTTAAAACCCTAAACTCTAAATCTAGAAGAATAAACCCTGAAAATATAAAAGGTTCTTACTTTAAAGATGTTCGGTTTGAAACCATGAACTTTAAATCCTAAACCCTAAACCCTAAGATACACTAAGCTAGTTTGAAATTTTATTTGAAATTCTTAAACCTTAAGCTATTAAAGACTAAACCCTTACGAATTGGATATATCATGATACTTAAAACTTATAATGATTTAATCTAATTGTTACAAAATCTTAATGACGTTACGATTTGGACAGATATAAGTTATTCAGTTTAAAATTTGAAACCAAATCCTAAACTCTAAACTTTAAAGTCAAATCCTAAACCTTAAACCTAAACATTGAACCTTATCAGAAAATATTCTTATGCTTTTAAAAAATTTATAGAAATGTTAAAAAAACTAAATACTAACCCTTAATAAATTGGATATTCAAAAGTTCTCTCTTTTTTGAAAATTAATCTAAATGTTATGAAAAATTACGAGAATTATTTAGTTTGAAGCCCTATGCTCTAGATTCTAAGTTAGGGGTTGGTTTCAAAAAGCTAAAGATTGTTAAAAAAAAAATTCATTAAAAGAATGAAAAATAATTAAATTATTTTGAATAAATGGAAGATACTCAGTTTGAAACTATAAAATCTAAACGCTTAACTATTACAATAGATGGTGTACACTAATGTAATGTACACTAAAAGCTTTAAACCTGTTGCTAAGATATAGAATTTGAAATCTATATCTCTAAACCCTTAATGTTAAGAGTAATCCTTAAAAAAAGGCTCTCATATTTAAGGATTTAATGCAAATATTATGAAACTAATTGGAATTATTTGGACAAATGTTAAATACTCGATTTGAAATTTGAAACCAAACTTTTAGCCCTAAACGTTAAAGACTTTCCAAAATTAGTTTTAATATTAAATCTAAAGAACATGAAAACTGATCGAAATTATTTTGAACAATTGTAAGATATTCTGTTTGAAATTTGAAAACTTATAAACATTATTTAGTTTGAAATCCCAAGCTTTAAATACTAAGCTAGTGTACACTAGATTGGTATACACAAAGCCAATGTACATTGAAAGGTGTACGCCCGCTGGTGTACAACATCTACTACTTCTATGTATAATTTAGTTTGTACACTCATGTTTTTACACTAGTGTGAGCAACATATATTTAGATAAAAAAACATAGATGTTAGATACTCAATTTTCAAATATTAGAATTCAGTTTGAAATTTGAAATCAAACCTTAAACCCTAAACGCTATAGACTTTCCAAAAAAAACAAATTTTTCATTTTTAATCTTAACGATATGAAAGTTGATCGAAATTATTTTGAACAGGTGTAAGATACTTTGTTTGAAATTTCAATCCCTAAACTTTAAACCCTAAAAAATAAAGGCTAACCCCTAAAAAATAGGGTATTGAAAGTTTTGATTTTTTTAAAAAATTTAATCTAAAGATTATGAAAACATACAAGAATTATTTAGTTTGAAACCCTAAGCTTTAAATACTAAGCTAGTGTACACTGGATTGGTGTACACAAAGCCAATGTACATTGAAAGATGTACGCCCGTTGGTGTTCAATATATACTTATATCAACACTTTAGTCTGTACACACTTGTTTTTACATCAGTGTGAATAAAAAATATTTAATCTACATCTTAAATGATGAAACCTTATTGGGATGGGTCAAACCCTAAATCATAAAAAATAGAAAGGTACACTAACTTTACTGTACACCATTTAGTGTACACCAGCGTGTAAGTTAGTATGCACCTCTTAGTTCACCCCTTAGTTCACCCTGTAGATAAGAACCACTTGTTCTTTCCCCAAAAAATGTATAGACTTATTAAAATAACGTAACCCAAAAAATATACCATTAACAACCAAAAAATCCAGCAAATATACCTTCTTTAAAATTTAAAACCCTAAACTCTAAATCTAGAAGAATAAACCCTAAAAATATAAAAGGTTCTTACTTTAAAGATGTTCGGTTTGAAACCATGAACTTTAAATCCTAAACCCTAAACCCTAAGATACACTAAGCTAGTTTGAAATTTTATTTGAAGTTCCTAAACCTTAAGCTATTAAAGACTAAACCCTTACGAATTGGATATATCATGATACTTAGAAATTATAATGATTTAATCTAATTGTTACAAAATCTTAATGATATTACGATTTGGACAGATATAAGTTATTCAGTTTAAAATTTGAAACCAAATCCTAAACTCTAAACTTTAAAGCCAAATCCTAAACCTTAAACCTAAACATTGAACCTTAACAGAAAATATTCTTATGCTTTTAAAAAAATTATATAAATGTTAAAAAACTAAATACTAACCCTTAATAAATTGGATATTCAAAAGTTCTTTTTTTGAAAATTAATCTAAATGTTATGAAAAATTACGAGAATTATTTAGTTTGAAACCCTATGCTCTAGATTCTAAGTTAGTGTTCCCAAAGCCAATGTACATTAGAAGTTGCACCCCCGCTGGTGTATAATGTATACTACTTCTATCGACACTTTAGTCCGTACACTCTTGTTTTTAAACAAGTGTGAACAACAAATATTTTGAAAACACATTTGTTAGATACTCAGTTTGAAATTTGAAACCAAACCTTAAACCCTAAACGATAAAGACTTTAAGCTAGTGTACACTACGATGTATACTTAGATGTACACCCACTGGTGTACACTCCTTCTATATACAGTCCAATATGTACATAAAGTAGTACACACCGATAGATAACAAGGTGCACTTCAAAGTATACAAGTTGGTATACACTAGCTTAATGTACACCCGATGTACATTAGCTTAATGTTCACTATCTACTGTACACTAGCTGGTGTTACACTTTTTGATGTACACTAGCTTAATGTACACCAAAAAATAATTTTGAATCTTAAAAGATAGAGAAAGGAAAGAACCCTAATCGAATTGAACTGAACCGAAATAATTTGGGTATTCGAAAAATATCCAAAATACACAAACATACTCGAACATATGTATTATTCAGACCATATAAAACATGAGTGACAAATAGGATTGTACACCAGTGGGTGTACACCTTTCAGTGTTTAGGGTTTGGGTTTACGATTTCAAAATGAATATCTTATATTTTACACTTTTCGAAAATAAGTAGAATTAATTTTCATTATATTTAGATTAAATATTTAAAAGTATTAAAATATTTTTAGATCTAGTCTTATCATTTAGGGTTTAGGTCTAAGCGTATAGGGTTTACAGTTTGATTTTTCAAGCTGCCTAACCATATTAATTTTTATAACTTTTAGATTAAATCTTCAAAAGTATGAAAACCTTTTTATACTTTTTTAGTTATATTCTTTATCATTTAGGGTGTACAGTTCACGATTTAGGGTCTGGAGAAAACTAAATATCTCACACTTGTCCAAAAATTGCTTTAGGCGATAAGCTACAAGTACCACAAAGTTAAGATAGCGAGCATATTACATGGTACCCATAAAGTTTAAAATTTTCTGGTATACACTAAAAAGTGTATAACCATTACTGTGTACACTGAGGTGTACGGGATGTAAAAAAATCGAAAATCAAAAGAAAAAAAATCCTAAAATATTCGATGAAAAATCTGAAATATCAAAAAAAAAATTGGAGAAATCTGAAGAAAAAGTGAACCCGAATCCAGAAAAACCAAAAATTGTCGGACACAAAAAAGTATCGAACCTATCCAGGTTTTCATAGTTTTATAAAATTCGACCCGACCAGAAAAACACGAACCAAACTTTTCAAAAACCAGAATGGATCCTATAGGGCTAGAGTTTGGGATCTGAACCCGATCCGAATCTGAACAGCATCACGAACGCCTAGTCCTAACTTACACATGTGTATTTGTACTAAATTAATATAATTTTCATATATATTATAGTATAGATATATAATTTGCTCTGGGGTCTCCTTGTAAAGTTACCTCTAGAATGATGGTTTGTTTCTCTACTTCTGGAACCTTTCGAAGCAGTAGAGGGATGCAATGGACCCAATGACAGCGACCTTCGAATAGATGTTCAATCGCGGGCCTTCTAGATAGCATCCGCTGCGAATTAGCCTCTCCTAAAGCCTATTGAAGTTCCCACAGGTGGACGCCCCCATATCTCCAGCAAAATGGGCTTAAACATGAGATGTACATAAAGTGATTATATGAATCGAACCCAATTACATGCCCAGAAGTCTAAACCCTAAAGGAATTCTGACTCATTTAGAAGAAAATAAAGTACCTTCTCTTCCAGCGGTTCCTCCACTAGTCGCTGCTCCTCCGACACGAGTTCTGATTTCCTCCATCGTTCAATTCCTCGATCTGCGATTGCAATCCGAACAATTATTTCGACGATTTGTGGCGAAATTTGTTTTTCAGTTCTCTGACAGCGAACAAAGTTTCGTTCGTCCAAAAATTGGAAAGACGGGAGAAATGTATACAAACAGGTAACCGCGAATGTATACATTTGTACGAAAAGTTTTGTATTGTGTCCGTATAAATTTTTTTTTATCATTTACGAAACCATAATGGCAGTTTCGTGAATACGAATTACTAGATGGGTGGGATGGAGATAAAAAGCATTCCCTTACCTTCTTTTCAAATAAAAACTTGATGTTACTTCTTTTACAAATGCAAACTTAAAAGTTACTCACTCACCAAATTTCTTGAAAATAAAACTCTTATTTTGTTAATTTCTCTTGAAAAAAATTACATATTGAAAATATAGAATCCTAAAGCCTACGTTCACACTCGATAGGTCTATAAAGAGGCTTTTGCAGCCCAACTATAACATATCTTTAACCCTACAAAAAGTCTCCCATATAAAAACGCCTTCAAGTTTCTTCTTCAGATTTAGGGTTTAGTCTGGTTTTGGCTCCGTCCCAGAAGCAGATCGCAAGACTTCAAGATGGTAACCTTCCTCTCATTCGATTATAATCTCTAATTCTCGTTCTAAGTTTGGAAATGTTATTGAAAGATTGAATCAATTTTGGATTTCATGAATATGAACACAGCCGTCGCACAAGTCGTTTATGATAAAGAAGAAGCTTGCGAAGAAAATGAGGCAGAACAGGCCTATTCCTCACTGGATTCGTCTTCGCACTGACAACACCATCAGGTTCGTCAATATGCGAATTTGCAGCTTCTGTTGTTTGATCGATTCCGACAGAATCGGTAAATATTTTGTGGGTTTTGTTTGGTTTTCGCAGGTACAATGCAAAACGTAGGCACTGGCGCAGAACCAAGCTGGGATTCTAAGAGGTTTTACTTTGCCTATCTTAGAAAGTATTGTTCGTTCAAAGACTTGGTTAGTTTTTTCTAAGTTTTTCTTATTACATTTATGTAAGATGATTTCTAGTCACTTATATTACTCATTGTAATATCTAAGTTTTTCACCGGTTTAAAGATTTGGAAATGACTTTTTGGTTATTTGCTTTCCCGTTGTTTCCTTGGCAGGCTTTACTCTCAATTTCTTGTAACTAAGTATCCATTCTGTTTACATCATGTGTAGTGCGTGTAGCTTAGAGTTTAAACAAACTGTTAATGTGTTTGTTTAAACTCTATTCTTTAACTTGATACCTCCAGAGGTTTGAAAGATTAAACTGAGAGATAATACGACATTTTTCTTTACAAAACAACTGTCCGGACGAGTGGTTTATGTTATCTTTGAAAGTCTTTTCGTGGAACAACACTCCATCATAGGGCGTATATAAACTGTCTCAAGAATAGATAAAGAAAACTCTTCATACCCATTAGAAATTTCCTTCCATATGGATGTTAAAATCCCTTTAACCATCTCGGTTATTAGTTGGCAGCGATGGCCTTCGTTGAAACGTATATCAGAACGGTATATAGGCACACCGTGAGAACTGAACCGATAAAATCGTTTATGGCCGACGAGGTACTGATATCCATGGCCAACGTAGCCTATAGACGTATTGTTGTCTTCTCGGTATCTCACAACAACATGAAGAATCCCAACTAGAGAGTGACATCTATGGCAAACGATGAAAGAACCACCAAATCTAATAGTAAAAATTTGGGTTAAACTTTTTCAAATTTCTCTTCGGCATTTAATAGCTGGATCTTCATACATAAATGATACAAAAACCTGATATCCAATAATAATCTCATTATCCCAATCAAAGTTTTGAATGACTATTCTCGGTAAGTAATTGAAGCGAAATTAAAAGCCTTTCCATAAAACTCTTTAAACTAAAGAGATTAGAATCCATATTATAAATTCCAATTGATAAGGCTTTTAGGTTTGATCCAATCTTCTCCATTATGGAGGATATTAAGAATATATCACAAATCTCAACTATGGGGCTTCTACAAGGAGAGCCCAAGAATGGCCCAACAACATCAAAAGCCCTAGTTGCCTCCACCGAGGCGACTTGAGAAGAAAAAGTATCCCTCTCCGGTGACGATGGATATCGTTCCGGCGGATTTCAGAGAAAACTCCGACGATATTCTCGGAGAGCTTGCTTCACCAGAGAGTAGAAGTGGCTACGACATATCCACATACCATAGAAGGTAATCGCCGGGTGAGGAGGTTCTAATTCAATGGGGCCTGGACTCCAAGTAGATCTCAACGGCGTGTGTGTGTCTCGCCGGAAGAGGGAACAAAGTTTGAAGAGCTTCCTATCAGATCTGCGCATGGACCACGCCGTAGCCAAGTGTCCTGGTTTCAGAGGAACCACTGCCTTGGGATGCATCGGTTGCTCTCCGCGGCTGGAACCCGATTTGCAGACACCGGCGAAACATGGATTCTGTATAAAGGTCAACAACGGTTGTGCCAAAGCCGGCGGTGGCGTGACGGAGAGAGAACATATGTCATAACTATGATGCCAAGAGATATTTGGAGTTGAATCTGAGAGAGACTCTCGTTGATAATGAAACCAAGAGAAAGCTTGGCACAATTCTTGAAAGATCTGGATGTAAACTGTCTCATCAAAAAGATGGAGTTCTCTAGATTCAAAGGTACGACCCGCCTCGCTCTTTCGCCGGTCCAGATCTGGTCTCTGGTGAGATTAAACAAACGGGATTTCGAAGTGGAAACGACTGAAAGCGTTATGAAGCTCCATAAAGATATGAGATACAAGCAAAGAGAGACGAAGATCTAGGTCTTGTCGGTGTTAGGCCAAGGGCTAAGCCTATAGATGTTCTCGGCGGATGCAATTCTTTGCTTCGGAGGAGACATGAATCTTCGGAAGATACCGGAGATGGACACTCAAAACCACAAGAATGACCACCGTCTTTCATCAAAGCTGGTTTTGGGATAAGGCGATAGAGACGACAGGTAAACAGAGAAGTTGAACACTTGTAGAGTGGGTGTAGATCTGACGGGAGAAGGCGACGCCGGCGGAGCGTCGAAGGGTGATTTCAAATTTGAATCCTCGATAATTGTGTCAGGGAGAAAAGTTGTTTGTCCACAGTTTTGGTTGGTTTGAGATAATCATATTGTTTTGGTAATGGAAATAATCGGTTTGGTTAAAGTTAAGTTTATTCAACCACAAGCATACAACTAGGGTTAATCACATGTGTGGAGAAATCTGAATAGTTAACTAAATAAATATGTAAATTTCCAAAAAAAAATTTCAACATTCACGTTAAGTTGCACAAAGTTTGGAAAAAAGGCCATTTAAATCCTCAAGTTTCGACAAATCGCCAAATAAACCACGAACTTACTCTCTCTCCATTTAAAATNGTCAAACATTAATCGTCGTTAGTGAGTTAACAGTTCCGTTAGTCTTTTCTTTTTAGCTTTAGAAATGGCGATTTGAAAAACCCAGAAACCCAGAAATCGTGAAACCCTCTTGTCTCTCTCTCTAGCTACCTCCGACGACGATTATCGCCGGAGCCACCATGTCGACGATGGTGAGAAGGAAGAAATTAGCTATGCGTCGAGGTTTTGGTTCACATACTCGAGACCAGAATGAAACAAGTGAAGCTGGGAGTCAATCGGAAGTCGGAGCTT